>CAJHQP010008447.1:0-26887 GCA_905132765.1 Moricandia arvensis | reverse complement strand
GAGAGATGTAAAACGCGTAACAGGTGTGTGTGAAGATCGATATCATATACGCCCATGCAAGTTCAGTGAACATGAGTGTGATACTCGTCTTGAGTTGACATTCCACAGTGTTAGTCTGTAGTTCCAATACTTACATGGTTTATTTCATTTCCATGTCTCACAAGTATTGATTGTAGTCAAACGCCGTTATTGAAATCTGTTTGGAGTAGAAGATCCCACAGTTGGATGAGCAGATGTAGTGCGGACTTGAGTATAATATAAGGGACTTGGCGCAATCCAGCTATCGCAGATGGTTTTTGAAGTTGGAAACGCCAAGAACTTATCATGGTATCGAGAGGGGCCCACACCATCTAGACGCCATTAATCCGGCGACACGTGGCGATCACACGAATTAGATGTGCCACGAAGAGAGGCTCTAATTCCTTTGAGATTGCTAGAGAATAAAAGCATTGTCTCGAGGGGGTATGATGGATTCTGTGAGATTAATGGTTATAGTCATCCCCTCATTGATCTCGAGGGAGGGCGTTGGAGAGAAGATCCCACATTGTGGAAAAGATGTATAGGGACTTGAGTAATATATAGTACATTGGGCCATGCTCCACTATCGTCATTGGTTTTTAATGTTGGAAGCCGTAGAAACTGTATCAAAATCAGAACATCAACTCTGCTATCGACATATTGCTCACGCGACACAAACGGCTTTCACCCGTTACAATCATGATGCTTCGACCACGACCGACATAAATATATCCAACAGCTCTACTTAATCGTGATCTATGCAGCATCATATCAGAGTCCAATATGATGCGCATGTATATATAAGTTTTCCAAACTGAAGCATATAGTTAATAGGATAGACGACGATATTTCATCTTTTCGCTCACTGTAGTAGTAGATACATATCAGTTGTCATGGTGTTCTCTAACGCTATAAATCTATATATGTTTTCATAATGTCGCAGAAAATCACTGAGGCTAATGTTAACTCGTTCGTCGCACTATCTATGTAGACACAAATTGTAGTTATAAAAGTAGTCAATTAGCCAATAGTCCTATACTTTATACAACACATGTTAACTCATTCACTACCAGAACAAGTGAAGACACATTAGTTCGATATCAACTTGCACAGCCCTAAATACTATGATCTATTGGTCATTTTGCTAAGTGTTTCTGCACAAAGAATGCAAGATTCTATGCTAAAACGAATGATCCATTTGGCAAGCTCAATGCAAATGAAAAGAGAAGGCTGCGGAGACCACCTGATTAGTCATCAGGACCAAGAAATGACAAGGACGAGTAGAACGACGTAGTTTAGCAATAGGGGATACATCAGTCAGCCACTTTAGGCGGAGTTAGTGGCTACTGATATTTTGATGATCAACAGAGATTGGCGAAGAATAATATTAACTCTCAGTGAGAGAATTATGTTATAAGGCATAAATTTGTAAGTACAGATGATTAAACCTAAATTCTGAAGCTAATATGAAATCTCTAGTCATATTTCGAGAATTATTTTTTTTAATTTTAGCTTATGTGCCTCTCTACAAACACTTTCAATTAAAAAAGATGACATGACACGCTAACAATTATAAATGGCTTATGACTAATTATGACACGAAAGATTACATTTAATGTTAATTAATAATTTTGGTAAACTCATTAAATATGATAATAACTCATACATCATCATTGAAGTAAATCTATTCAAATATAACATTAAATAATATAATAATATGAATATAACAATATTCTGCAAATTACAAAATATTATTTAATTCTATTTTAATTATACAATTTGTTACTACTAAAATCTCTTCTAAATTTTATTCATTGTTTTTTTTTTAAATATAATTTTAAGTCTAATATTAGTTTCCTTTTTAATATTTACAAATTCTAGAAACACTATTTATTTTTAATTTTTGATAATTATATAATTTTCTATCATTTTTCTAAGTTTATACAAGTTGATTTATATATGTTAACCAAAATAAATGGATACAAATTTATCTAATATTATAAATTTAAATATATAGATATCTATTCTTAGATATAAAATTTTAAAATAAAAATAATTCTTTATTTTATCTTATTTCATATTTAACTAAATAAAAAATTTTATTAAAATATTGGTAAAACTAAAAATAAATATAAACATTTACAAATTTTTATTTTTAACTATAATTTACCATTTAAAATTTTTATTGTTGCATATGGTGCACGAAAACACCTTGTAATACATTATAGATATTGATAAATTTCATGTTCTAAGATATTGATAGTATATATTCTAATCTTAACTTTGGATTTAGATCAGGATAAATTGTTAAGCAATACCACAAGTTAAGTAACACTTTCAAAAATACTTTCAATCAAAAATATATTAATATTTGGGTTTATACTTTATTGATTATTGTTAGGGTTTAGTGTTAAAATGGTGCGTTTGAGTTTCTAAATGTTTATAAATATTTAGAAAAATAAATTTAATGCTCTTTCATTCATGAATTTAAGCTATTTTTAAATAGTTATTCATTAATGATAAATTTGAAAGGTAGTATTAAAATTGTGGTAGACTGAAATTTATCTTAGATCAAGCTTCTAGATTTCTCAATATTGATTGTGCAGCAGATAGCTGTCAAACAATAAGAAACTATCAGTACATAGAACCAAGATTCTCGAGGTAACAAACACACCATGAAAGCACGCATTACCCTAACCCATCACACACAGAAGATAATCATATATCAATCTTGAACTCGACCCTTACAAGTAACCTGAACAAGAGCTTCCCTAACCCAAAGTTGATTCGTTGATCAGACATAACAAGGAATTGGATCGAAAAGCATTCAGACACACAATCTTATACACTCCTTGTAGGGTCAATTTACTTATGTAAGTGGCTTTGGTGTTTCTGCGGAACGTTACTCATACCATAGTCCTGAGTAGTCGTGTGCGCAGCCAGAGATATTTTTTGTTTACGATTTCACCACCCACTGTACATTTTCTGGCTTCCAATAACAAATACTTTGAATTTTTGAGGCCGACGCCCAACCACTAAGTTCCATTCTTTTTTTTTCTTTAATAAACATTTATAAATATCAACCTTGAAATGGGCATTATAGATTTTGATTACAAGAGTCGAATCCAATAAAAGTTCTCAAATTAAACTACTCCTAACTTAGCTTCGCTCGACCCATATCTTCGGTGCGTTCCGTTAGTTTGGATTCGAAATCCTCGAGATTTGATTGACGTTCTCGGACGCTGACCACAAAAAAAAAAGAGATTGCACCTCGTTTTCTCGGATGCCGGAGTCTTTCCATGCCGTCTCTGGAGTAGTTGGCTCCCGAGAAAACTCATCTAATCTTGTAATCTCACTTTTCATTAAAACACAATCAAAATGAGATGACGGGTTTGGAAGACGCTCTTACTAGAAATCCTGAACCCCACTTCCGCCTCAATTTGCCAAGAACAAAGAAGTTGGGTTTGAGGATACAACCGCACCTGTGACCAATTAGAACTCTTGACCTGCAAAAGGAAAGGTAGAGGTAACATTACCAACATGATCAAGAGACCACTGCTGGTACTGGGATATGTCACCTCAACAAATGGTGTCAACAGCCGAGCAGTGTCGTGCGAAGGTCTACATAGGCTTGAGGCAAAGATAAAAATAGGGCATTTTACCAAATTTTTTGATAAAATATGACATATAATTAAAACAAACATACATGAAAATTACAATGATAGTTAAAACTATCACATAATCCTTTTCTCCTCTTTCCAATAAACTCTTTCATCAAGATTTCAATAATCTAAGTTCCTAACTAAAAGCACTAGAAAAATCATAATAAATTAATGACTAAATCTATACAGGAATAAACATTTACCTTAATATAAAAAGAGATGATGATGATTAAATAAAAAAGAAACATATACATTTCCAAATTATGGAAAATCGGAAAGCCCTTAAAAATTTATATAATTTGCGGGCCTGAAACAAAAAGCCTTTTTGGTTACAGCAGTAAGTACGCCTCTGCCGCCGAGCATTAGGAACCGTAGACCACCCTGACCCGCCTATATTTGCCGCTGTCGAAAACCGAAAGACGAAAATCCCTTGAGTCTGTGAAGCAAAGATTCCGGTGAAAAACAGAAATCCATTCTTATATGTTTAATATATATATATCTTAAAAAAAACTAATTAGATTAATATGCTAAGATTAATATGCTCAAGGATATATATCTTAAAAAAAAGGAAAAAAAAAACGAATCAATCGCGGGCCGCCACGTGTCAGTGGGGTCCGCAAACAGTGTAAGAAACTCTCTAAAACCGGTTCTTATTTAGTAGTATTTAGAAGCGGTTCTTGCACTGTTCATGGGTCCCACGTGTCAGTGGGGCCCGCGAAACAGTGCAAGAACCCCTCCTAAGAACCCCGGATAATCATAGCTCTAAGAGCCACCCCCGATAAAGGGTTCTAGTTCTTAGGGTTCTCAAAATACATATATTTGTATGTATACATTTATATTAGTACTCCCTTCGTTTTTTTATAATTGACGTTTTAGGGAAAATTTTTTTTTTCAAATTATTTGACGTTTTCAATTTTCTATTTAAAATTTATTAGTACTTAATGTTAGATGACCAATGATATATAGTTTCTATTTTGTTATTGGTTGAATTGTGGTTAGGTTAAACAATTAATGATGTTTTTGTTTAGAAAATGATAAAAAAATAAATGTTTTTTAATCTATGTGCATAATCCTAGAAACGTCAAATATAAAAAACAGAGCGAGTATTTAATTGTGGGTTTCTTAATTTTAACGGGAAATTCAACCCAAAATATTTTTGTAGAAAACTTTTGGGTGGGGTTTCCTGTAGAGTTAAAAATCTTTAGAATTAAACTACTAGCATAAATATATACATATATGTATTTTGAGAAACCTAAAACTAAAAATTTCTCACTGGAGCTGCTCTAATAGTGAGTTTGGTTTAGGGATCTTCGGAAACTAGACATCGGAGAGACTGCACATCCAATAAGGTCGTGCAACTGGTTTGTATGAAACCATGGGCAACATAGTATCATCTCGTGAGAGTGCATGCAGCACATTTATCAAAATTATAATGTTATTTTTGTACTTTAACAACTTCTTTAGTGATATTTTTATCAACATATACAAACTCTATCTAGACTTTGGAAATCCAAACTAGCAATTCCGTGCTTATGTTGGATATTGTTTAGTGTTTGATTCTTAGCACTTGTACTCTAAGTCTTGCCCCACCATGGTGCTGGTTGATAATGAAATAAGAAATTGATTATCTCCACATGTTTTTTTGGGTGGACATGACATATCTAACTCAATTATTAAAAATATATATAATATAAATGTATTATTAGTTTGTCTATAAAAGAAAATTGGTAAGAATAACATAAGTTAAGTACTACTTTGCAAAAAATACACACTATCAAAAATATATTAACATTTTAGGTTTACACTTTAATTATTATTGTTTAGGATTTAGTGTTAATGGAGTGATGTTGAATTTCTAATTTTTTATAAATATTTAAAAAAAAATAATTTTTTTTATCAAAAAATTAAAATATTTTTAAAATAGTCATTCATTAAAGGTAAATTTGAAATGTGATATCAAACTTATGGTATAAGTTAAAATTTCCTCCTATAAAAACAGTGTACTTTTCATAATTTTGTTGTCTCTAATGTAAATAGAAAGCAACTTAACAGTTTACCTTTACAAAATAGACCATATCAATTTAATCAACTTAAATAGGACCCAAAACCTAAAATCATTTTCACTACAACTGTAGTAACAATGGGAGAAGACAAGATGGCTTTATACGTTGGTTTCCAGAGGGTTGGTGAAAAGCGCAGTTGACTTAAAATAACCACTAATACATGTTTTGTCGGAAAGAACCAATAGTATTTATATTGAGACAGGTTTTTGATAGGTAAGGATAAGCTTCTGCGGAATAAAATATTTACGAATATTTTTTTTTATATAGAAATTAGCACCAATAACCATGAAAACTATAATTAGAAAATAACCATAGCAAAATAATGGTTATGATTTGTTATATATTATTGAATAGTTAGACGAAAATATAGTTCACTCACGTGTGTGTGAAGTACATATGAACTTTACAATTCTTATTTTCTTTTCTCCTTTTTATTTTATTTACTACTAAAAGTTTCACCCCATCTCTCTTACTTGGTCTTTGATCTTTTAATAAAAATTTTATTAAACAAAAAATTATATTGAAAAAAATATTTGCATTTTTCTATATATGTTATAACTTTTTTTTAAAACGGATATATATATATATTTCTCAAAAATATGACTATAAACTGAAATTCTTCAAATACTATACTATATTTTTGATGATAACACATATAATAGAATAAGATTTCATAGTTATATAAATAATTGAAACCACTAACATGAATTTATTAGTATAAATGGAAATGAAGTCAAAAAATTCTAAGGATCTGAATGTTTACAAACATGGCCACCCCACAATTAATAATAAAACAATCTCTACATATGCATATGTATCTATATGTTTTGTTACTATTAAAACGGCATCACAATTATTCTGTAGTTGTTGTCATATTTTGCCTTTTGGACCCTAAATATGTTAAAATATTTTGTCTGTTTTTTCAGTGGAACAATCAAATATCAATTTACTTATAGTAAATTGTAGTATTATTGTATATATTCTAATTTATTGACATAAAATAGTACGCCTTATTTTTTTCTTTTTTCTCCCCTCCTCACGCCTCTTCTTCTTTCTATCTCCTTGGGGGAAACTAGGTTTTTCTATTCTCCAAGTATTTGAAATTGGTAATTTTAATACTCAAGTATTACTCGCGCAAAAAAAATTTGCAACTAATAGTTGACTGCGCGATTTTAAGATCAAAATAGTCAATCGTTAACTGGTTAACATAAAGATAACAGTTTCGTCAATTTTTTAACGATTGACTATTCTAATCATAATTTTACGCAGTTAATGCTGAATTGAGGAGTAAATATGCGCATATAGTACTTAAATATTTAATTTGCCGATTGAAACTACTTGAGAAATTAAAACAACAATTTCTTTCAAATAAAATCATAATTTAAAATATTTTCAAGTTAGATATAACCAATATAAGAGATCTTTACTTTTAAAAGAGATTTTTGAGTTTTTACAATGACATGTATAATAATACAAATAATTATAGTTACATTGTATTGTTGATGTACTTCATGTCTATAAGAGTACTTAAGATGATTTGAAATAATTCCTAACTAAAAATATTTTCAATTTGAAAAAAATATACAAGGCACTTATGGAGGTGTATTCAACTGAGAGTTTTATTTTCAACTAAAAATGACAAATCCCACTGTTATCCAACCATGAATTTGGAAAATTCATTAAAATTCACTTTAATTCAAACTTTACATTTCATAAAGTATTCTGAAATCCACTGTTATTTGAAAATATTTTAAGTTGTGGAGTTTTGAAGTTTTCAAGTAACTTTAGAATGTTGGGTGAAATTTCTTAGTTAAAAAATTAAAACTCAAATCTCATGGTTTTATGTGATATTCTATAGTGGTTTAACAAAAAATACTGTAAACTCTACAAATCATCTAATACCTCTTCAAAAATTAAAATCACCTCAAATTTTAGATTGAATAAACTCATCTTTAGTCTCATAAGAAAATTGAGTTTTTACAAAAAGAAAATATATGATAATTACATTGCATTCTATTGATGATGTACAATATATGATTGTCTAAAAATTGATATAACTACATATGATTTTCTAAAAATACCAATTTACAACATATGATTCTCTAAGTAAGAAGAAATCATCCATATGTGATTTTATAGACATAGTACATCAACAATAAAATGTAACTATAATTATTTGAAATTATTGTACATGTCACTGTAAAACTCAAAAATCTATTTAAAAGTAAAAACCTCCTATATTGGGTATATATAACTTGAAAATATTTTAAATTATGATTTTATTTGAAAATAAATTTTTGTTTTATTCCCCAAGTATTTTCAATCGACACATTAAATACTTAAACATTAACTGCGCAAAATTATGATTAAAATAGTAGAATAGTCAATCGTGAAAAAATTTGATGGAAACCGTTATCTTCTGTTAACGATTGACTCTTTTGGTCTTAAAATCGTGCAGTCAACTATTAGTTGGGAAAATAATTTTGCACAAGGCAATACTTGAGTATTAAAATTGTCGATTTCAAATACTTGGAGAATAAAAAGCTCATTTTCCCCCAGGAGGGAGGAAGTAGAAGAGGCGTGAGAAGGGGGAGAGAAGAATAAGAAGATGAGGCGTACTATTTTTTGTCAATAAAGTAGAATAATAACAATAATACCACAATTTACTATAAGTAAAATCCATATGTGATTTTATAGACATGAAGTACATCAACAATACAATGTAATTATAATTATTTGTATTATTGTACATGTCATTATAAAAACTCAAAAAAAAAATCTATTTGAAAGTAAAAACCTCCTATATTGGCTATATCTAATTTGAAAATATTTTAAGTTATGATTTTATTTGAAAATAAATTTTTGTTTTAATTCCTCAAGTAGTTTCAATCGGCCAAATTAAATAGTTATTATATGCGCATATTTATTACTCAACTAATCATTGACTGCCGCAAAATTATTATTAGAATAGTCAATCGTTAAAAATTTTGACGGAAACCGTTATCTTTCCATTAATTAGTTAACGATTGATTATTTGGTCTTAAAATCGTGCAATCAAACTATTAGTTTGGGGAATAATTTTGCGTGAACAATACTTAAGTATTAAAATTACCTGCCATGAACAATACTTAAGTATTAAAATTACCGATTTCAATTACTTAGAGAATAAAAAAAAATTTCCCTCTCTCCTCATGACTTCTCTTTATTTTTCCTCTTTCTACTTCCCCTCTTCCTCACTCTTCACTCCTACCCATATTATTGTATACTATTCTATTGTTTGGATACATTATAGTATTCTTTCCTCTGCTCCTCCTCCTCCTCCTCCTATATTATTGAAAAAAACTAGTTCTTGTATGTTATTGGCTTAATATACTATTTTATTCTATAAGTTTCTATATAGAACGATTATGTAAAAAATAAAATAAATGTGTGTTCGCTGCAGTGTACTGCATTGATCACATGCTGAAAAGGAAACAAATATCAGTTCTAAAATCAAAAGTTATATCCCATCGCGTGATTGTTAGAGCACCTCCAATGGAGAGTTTTAGTTCTAGAATTCTCAAAATACATATATGTATATATTAATATTAATATTTAATTATTGCAATTCTACCACAAGTTTAATATCAATTTGTAAATATATCTTTAATAAATGAAAATTTTCAAAAATACCTTAAATCATGATAAAAATAGATTAATTTTTTTTAATATTATAAAACATTTACAAAGTCAATCTCAACCCTTCTAACACTAAACCCAAAAAATATTCACTAAAGTGTAAAACCCAAATGTTAATATATTTTTGATTGAAGGTACTTTTGGAAAATGGTACTTAATTTGTGCTATTAATAACAATTTCTCTATGAAAATATTAGCAACGAAATGTCACATAATCATTGTTATATGTCCGTATCAAAATCATAACAAAAACAACGATTTTATAACAGAAATATCATGGCAAAAAATTACATTTTGCCTACAAAGTATTTTCTGCATATTTTAGCTTACAAAATAAACTGTGGTTCAAACATAATTTTTTAAAAATATTTAAAAATATATCACGAATTAAATCAAAATTTAAAATAAAACACAATATCAGTTCTAAAATCAAAAGTTATATCCCATCGCGTGATTGTTAGAGCACCTCCAATGGAGAGTTTTAGTTCTAGAATTCTCAAAATACATATATGTATATATTAATATTAATATTTAATTATGTGATTTTTAACTTTACGGAAAACCCAATTCAAAATTTTTCTGCAGAGCTAGAACCCCCATTAGGTTGCTCTTACGTCGTCATTTTCTTATTTTGATTCAATACGGACATTACAAAAATTAAACTTTCTCCTTATTCTGAAAAAGAGAAAAAAAACTGTAATTATCTATCTTCACACCAATTTTCATTATATATAGACTCAATCTTAACGATTATGTTTGATAAACCTGATAAGAATTTTGTTAAAAACGAACACTTTTGTGGATCAAAGGTCCATTACACTCAATATTGAATCCTAAACCTGGCCACGTAAAAAAAAAGTTTCAATCACATATTTTTGTGGCTGTGAGTCAAATTACATGGTTGTATGAAATAATTGAAATTGCATTCTACCACAAGTTTAATATCAATTTGTAAATATATCTTTAATAAATGAAAATTTTCAAAAATACCTTTTAAATCATGATAAAAATAGATTAATTTTTTTTAATATTTATAAAACATTTACAAAAGTCATCTCAACCCTTCTAACACTAAACCCAAAAAATATTCACTAAAGTGTAAACCCAAATGTTAATATATTTTTGATTGAAGGTACTTTTGGAAAATGGTACTTAATTTGTGCTATTAATAACAATTTCTCTATGAAATATTAGCAACGAAATGTCACATAATCATTGTTATATGTCCGTATCAAAATCATAACAAAAACAACGATTTTATAACAGAAATATCATGGCAAAAAATTACAATTTTGCTACAAAGTATTTTCTGCATATTTTAGCTTACAAAATAAACTGTGCGTTCAAACATAATTTTTAAAAATATTTAAAATATATCACGAATTAAATCAAATTTAAAATAAAACAAATATCAGTTCTAAAATCAAAAGTTATATCCCATCGCGTGATTGTTAGAGCACCTCCAATGGAGAGTTTTAGTTCTAGAATTCTCAAAATACATATATGTATATATTAATATTAATATTTAATTATGTGATTTTTAACTTTACGGAAAACTCAATTCAAAATTTTTCTGCAGAGCTAGAAACCCCATTAGGTTGCTCTTACGTCGTCATTTTCTTTATTTTTGATTCAATACGGACATTACAAAAATTAAACTTTCTCCTTATTCTGAAAAAAGAAAAAATCTGTAATTATCTATCTTCACACAATTTTCAAAAAAAACTATTTTATATATAGACTCAATCTTAACGATTTATGTTTGATAAACCTGATAAGAATTTTGTTAAAAACGAACACTTTGTGGATCAAAGGTCCATTACACTCAATATTGAATCCTAAACCTGGCCACGTAAAAAAAAAGTTTCAATCACATATTTTTGTAGCTGTGAGTCAAATTACATGGTTGTATGAAATAATTGAAATTGCAATTCTACCACAAGTTTAATATCAATTTGTAAATATATCTTTAATAAATGAAAATTTCAAAAATACCTTTAAATCATGATAAAATAGACTAAATTTTTTTTTAATATTTATAAAAACATTTACAAAGTCAATCTCAACCCTTTCTAACACTAAACCCAAAAAATATTCACTAAAGTGTAAACCCAAATGTTAATATATTTTTGATTGAAGGTACTTTTGGAAAATGGTACTTAATTTGTGCTATTAATAACAATTTCTCTATGAAATATTAGCAACGAAATGTCACATAATCATTGTTATATGTCCGTATCAAAATCATAACAAAAACAACGATTTTATAACAGAAATATCATGGCAAAAATTACATTTTGCTACAAAGTATTTTCTGCATATTTTAGCTACAAAATAACTGTGGTTTCAAACATAATTTTTAAAATATTTAAAATATATCACGAATTAAATCAAAATTTAAATAAAATAAAGTCACAAAATAAAAATAAATAAGTAAAATATATAAAAATCAAGAAATGATTAATGACTTAAAATTCATTACAAATTAAAAATACATATAAATATAGTAATGTATATATTATAACCGGTTTACAAAGTAATTAAAGGCGGTCCGTCCGTAAATTAAAATTAGTTTACACAACTAAACCAAATCCAGAATCACCTCTTCTTCAATTGTCCTTATACAGAGGCTATCTGAAGGAACCTCACAAAGAAGCTACTTGGACAGAGCTACTCACATGTGGAGTCAAATTATCGACCTCATATCGACAAGTAATGTCTCAGGTGTGACAATGTTCCTCCTCAGATATATGTTTCAAGTTTTAGTGCATACAATTTGGTTTGAGAGAAATGGAAGAAGGCTTGGAGACATGCATGGTACGGTCCAGCGACCTCCAATTCTTCTTATCAAGTTCATCAACAAGCAAAGAATGAACCAAATCAATTCACTACAAGGACGAGGAGGAATAAATTTCAATCAATGGTGGTTTGGAGATATTATGCGGGTTTTAATCACTGGTCTTGTTTCAAAAAACTATCACACATGTTAGACTAAAACAGCATTGTTTGTACAAAAGTTTGCTTGATTTTGAATGAATTTAACATTCTTTGGAAAAAAAAATAACTAAAGAAAAGAAGAAAACTAAACCTAAAAAAAAAATCTACAGTTTTATATGCTCCGTCTCTTCCACCGTCAAGCCTCTTTATCTCCTAGTCCATCAAGCTCCTCTGCCATCAAGCACCTTCCTTTACCAAGAATTAAAAAACAGGTTCAAAGCACACAAAGAGAGAGAGAGAGAGAGAGAGAGAGAGAGAGAGAGAGAGAGAGAGAGAGAGAGAGAGAGAGAGAGAGAGAGAGAGAGAGAGAGAGAGAGAGAGAGAGAGAGAGAGAGAGAGAGAGAGAGAGAGAGAGAGAGAGAGAGAGAGAGAGAGAGAGAGAGAGAGAGAGAGAGAGAGAGAGAGAGGTGACTGGTGATGATGAACGCAACGGAATCAAAAAGGAGTGTGATGGTGACGAAGGAAACGGTGGTGGTCGTGACGAGCGACAGTTTTTAAAAGACAACGCCTTGCATAGATGAGATGACAGTGACACGGTGAGCTTGAGAAAAGGTGATAGCGTAATGGCGGGAAAAGTGTCATTTTCGGACCTCAACAATTTCTATCGTGCCTTTTCATACCCGAAAAAAGAATAAGTGCGAATTCATACCTAAATCATAAAATTATTTGAAATTACTACCCAAACTTTACAATGTCGTACAAAATCCTACTTTGACTAACGGTTCGTTAGTCAATCGTTAATTTTGAGTGTAAAGATTAAAACGACGTCGTTTTATCGTTCCAAATTGAAATAATTATATTCTAAAAAATTGTCATTCATGAGAATCGAACCCTGGTCTCACTCAAGCAACAAAAGGAATCAGAAACCACTGTGCTACTGTTACTATATTCATTCAAATTACAAATTTTAATTAATTTAACCAACATTTATAATTTTTGAAATATATTAATAACAAATAACTCATATATCATCCCATCATTACAAAATTATATATATAAAAATTATGTATGTATACAAAATCTAATATATAAAATGAATGTTAAGAAAACATTAATTTTGATAATAGGATATACTTATATAAATCAATGTATATATGTATACATATAAATCATTACATATATATATATACATATTTATCAAAATTGTGAAATAAAACAGTAATTTTGAAATAAAAATTTAATTTTGATAGAACATATATACATTTTAACATTAATTGTGAAATAATACATTAGTTTTGATAATATGATATGCATATATAAATCAATGTATACATGTAATTATATTTAGTTGTTTTATTATATATATACATATATATGTCAATGTTTCATGTATATAATTTTGAAATTAATTTTTATAAAATTTTGTAATGCATATTTTGTATACATATATACAATATAACATTAATTGTGGAATAAAACATTAATTTTGATAAAAATGTATATATGTATACAAAATCTAATACATAAGTTGATGTAAAAATTATATTTGTAATTATATTTAGTTTTTTTATTAATATATATATATATATATATATATATAATTTTGTAATGATGAGATGATATATGAGTTATCAGTTATTAATATATTTCAAAAGATTATAAATGTGTTAAAGTCATTAATAACTTGTTAACTTATCGATATAGTTGCAGTAGCTCAATGGTTTCCGTTACCTTTGTTGCTTGAGTGAGACCAGAGTTCGATTCTCAGGTATAGTGTTTTTAAGAATATTAATTAAAACGACGCCGTTTTAATTTTCACAGTCAAAATTAACGATACCGTTAGTCAAAGTAGGATTTTGTACGATATTGTAAAGTTTGGGTAGTAATTTTAAATAATTTTATGGTTTAGGTATGAATTCGCACTTATTCTTTTTTCGGGTATGAATAGGCACGACTGAAATTGTTGAGGTCGAAAATGACACTTTCCCGCGTAATGGCTATGGTAGAGAAGAGGAGATGATAAAGCTGAAGAGAAGAAGAAAGCTAGGCTAGATTAAGAGGTTGATTGTTTACAGTTTTTAGACTAGTTTTTGGTTTTTGATTTTCCAAAAACAGTTTTTAGACTAGTTTTTGGTTTTTGATCTAATAATGATTTTGGTCAAATAGATTCTTTATTTTTTTGGGTAAACTAGTTTTGCTTCTTCAAACTACTTTCTTCTTAAAACCAAAATCTATATTTTCCTGGTTTCTCCCTTAAAACTCACGACCAAAAAAAATGATTTTCTTTTTTGAAAAAGTCCAATAATTTTAGTTATATAATGTATAATATAAGACATGCATCCAAAAACACTCAAGATACACATAAAGCTCAAAAATAGATGTTAAAGTATTTAAAATTTACCTACACTACTTTTAAGCAAATTGTAGTTGTTAAGGTAAGTTAAAATATTTAATCTTTAAATTAATATTTTTGTAACGTAAATAATATAGCATTTTTTTTAATTGTATATATTTTGAATTTATTACACTGGTAAAAAATTGAGAGAATTTCATTTATACCTAAGTTTGATACCACTTTGCAAATTTTACCTTTAATAAATGATTATTTTCAAAAATACTTTAAAATTTTAATGGAAATAATCTTAATTAATTTTTCTAAATATTTATAAAAGAAATAAAAACTCAATCTCACCCCTTTAACACTAAACCCTAAACAGTAATCAATAAAAAATAAACAAAAATGTTAATATATTTTTGATATGTGTATTTTTACAAAGTGAGACTTAACTTATGCTATTCTTATCAATTTCTCTACAACATTCATCACCTAGATACAAAGAAGAGATACAAGAGGAGAGATGGGATGCGAAAAACACAGAAAATATGAATTTAGACGATTAGATTAAGTCAATGGAAATTTTCCTAACATGACCTAAAATTTTAATATAAACGTAAAAGTATATTCTATAGTTAGTTATTTGATTAGTTTAAGGTTTGGAAGACGTCAAAAAGACTTCACAAAAGTATTTTGTTATGTTTCCATCTAAATTTTAGTAGAATTTAGGTTTCCCTTCTAAATTTTACTAGAATTTCGGTTTTCTGCCTAAATCGAAGTTTTCTAGAAATCTTCCAAAAGGTCTTCTCATGTATTAAATCTTAAAGTAATTTATGAAATTTATAAAATATATTTTGATAGAGAAAAAATCCCAAATCAAGTAAATATAAACATTTCTAAATGATGTAAATTTAATCTTAACTTAAAAACACAATTAAATTTGACATATATGTGTTTAGTTTTTTTTATATATTAAACACTTTAAAAGTTGATTTAAGTTTAATGAAACTTTTTTTGCTATTTAGTTAGTTATTTTGATTTTAGGGTCTACAATACTTCTTGGGAAGTCTTTTATATCAAAAATATTTAACCTAATTAGAATTTTTGTCTCCATATATAAAGAAAAGTTACACATTTTTCTCCATCTCAAATGGCTGAAACAAAAGTGAATGCTTCTCAATCTAAAACTATATAACCTTTCTCTAATCTATCTGAACATCAAAACACCAAACTCTATATTCATTTCTATTTTTTTTCTTATGTCTTCTCACTAATTTATCTTCTTTTGCCGGTTTTTCATTATATGGTTATCATCTTTCACTCCTTCAAAGGTAAATCTATAAATTTTGGATATGTATTTTTGTGTGTTTTATATGTTAGATTTTAAAAAATTATAGATTCAACCTAATGTGGATGTTTTATTTATTATTTAAGCATAACATTTTCAGTTTTAAAATTGTTCTCTATTTTGAAGGCATTTGAATTTTTTTGAGTTTGCAAAAAATTAGATTTGAGACAGACTAAAGACTTCTCAGGAGACTCTCGAAATTTTTTTTGGGAAGTCTTCTAATGCATTTTATGCTAGAAGACTTCCCACGAATTCTTCAAGAGGTCTTCAAGAAGTCTTGAAGTCATCTCCCCAAAGTGGTACAAATTTTGGATATGTATTTTGTGTGTTTTATATATTAGATTCTAAGAAATTATAGATTCAACATAATATGATTGTTTTGATTATTATTTAAGCATAAAAAAATATTTTTGAAGTTTTCTCTGTTTTGAAGCCATATAAATGCGTTTGAATATGTAGATTTTTCAGATGTGAGTCAGACTTTGGAAGACTTCTCAGAAGACTATTGGAAGACTCTCGAAAGACTTGTAGGAAGCCTTCTAATATATCTTAAGCTAAAAAACTTCCTACAAAGTCTTCAGGAAGTCTTCGGAAGTCTTTTGCCCAAAATGGTACAAAAGGATGATGTCAAAGTGAAGTCCAAGGTTATCTATGTTGAGAAATGATATCTAGCTCCATGTGTAATAGTTTTACTTATGTCTGTTTTAAGATTTGTATGAGTATTGTTTTAGTTGATAATTCTTTTGTAAACTTGAAGAGATGTTAATCAAAAAAATGTGCTAAATATGTTCATGTTTTGTCAAAAGTATTTGACATTATTGAAGTTATTGATATAACATACCAAAATATTTTTTTAACTATTTTACCCACTCATAACAAAACACAACAACATAAAAGCTTAGTCTAATTCACTAAAAATAAGAGAGAAGACTTCTCACGAAAATTTAGTCAAGTTCACAAAAATAAAAATTAAATTTTAAGTGAAAGTGAAAGTTGAAATTTAAAATTTAAAATCTCATGGAAGCTAAAAATTATATCTTAAGATCTAAGAAAACACATTAAACCACATGACTTGATATTTTTGAAATTACTTAACACTTTTGAAAGTTAAAAAAATATAATTTGAAGTTGCTTCTTGAATATCTAACATAGAAGACTTCTCTCAAAATACTTCTTAAGAAGTCTTTCGGATTAGCTAGAAACATTAGTAAAACATGAATATTTGAAATCTCATAACTATCACCAAATAAGTTATGAATTTAATTCAGAAAGCCCAATATTGACTAATATTCATGAATTAATAAGAAAATATTAAAAAGTCAGTTTAATTGTAGAGAAATGAAGTTTATTAAACAGTAATGTAGAAGACTTCATAAGAAGTCTTCTATTTAGGTCACTTTTGTAATTGTAAATTTACAAAGGAATATTTCTAAAGGAATCTACTCTACAGCAAACATCTTGAGAAGTATTCATTTGTAAATATTGGCTTACTTTTGAGTTTTGAAAAATCCTCGAAAGTATTAGAGAAGATTTCTCTTATTCTCTGGTAAACATGTTAGTTTTGCATTTGCCCAACGTTTTGCAGATATTTGACTTTTTCTTAGAAGAATTCTCTAAAAGTCTTATGTTATAGAGAAGTCTTCTCTCGTAACCAAAGGTTTGACCAGAAACCCGTAATAAAATTTGGTAAGACTTCTCAAGAACTTTTCTTGCAGAAGACTTCTTAATCTACGCAGAATTTTTATGACAATGAGAAAGCTTCATCTAACAGTAAAGAAGACTTCCCAAGAAGAATTTTCAGAAAGTCTTCTATAAAAAGTCAATTTTGACAAACTTTGGTCAATTTCAAAACTAAAATGTTTATCCAAAAAAAAATTTCAAGAAATCTTCTATTTTTTTTTTGTTTTAAAAAATGAGAAGATTTCTAGAGAAATCTTCTATTAAAAACACAAAAGTCAATTGTAAAACTAACATATGCATTGACATCGCGAACAGATCTGGAAAAAATTGATTTCATAAATTGAACTTGTGAGATAACTTGTTTACATTATCCAAACACACAAAACTTCACCAAAAAAGTAACCCACTCATTTTGATGACCAAGAATCATGACTTCAATGTTTTTATGAAACTTACAAAGTTTGGAACTAAAATCTTGGTTTTTGGGATGAATTTAGAGAGAAAAAAAAATGATTTATGAGCATAAGAAATAAGATAGGAAGAGAAAAAAATTGATTCATTAAGAGCTTCAAATTGATTGTTCATAGTGTTTTTGTATTGATGATAATGACAGTATTGTAAATACTTGGTGAAGATGAGGATGATAGAATAAAACAAGCATTTTCGAAAAGAAAAAAATAATGACATTTTTGTGAATAAATCAAATTTTTAGGGTGAGTAAAGAGGATGGAAATTTCGAAAAAATGTATGGGTTAATTTTAGGGTTGAAATTTTGAGTTATATTTGAAAAATTTCTAAGGTTTAATATATAAAGTTTGGATTTAATTTAAAGTTGAGACTAATTTTCTAAAATACTAAAATTTTGATTTTTACTTTAAGACTTTAAGTTAAAGTACGAAGAGAGTAGAGCTTTGACTTTTTTTAAGGATTAAAAATAAATTCAAATAGCCACAAAAAATTGTGACTATTTTATAAATAACCATAAAAGATCTTGGTAATCCATGGATATTTTATAAATAGCATGAACATTTTTGCCACTTCGTGACTATTTTATAAACAACCACGAAAAATTTGCGACTAAACCGTAGCAAAAATTATTTTTGGATTTGTTACGATTTTATTTCATACTATTTTACTACTTGAGTTATCTTTTTCTGTGAAAATTTTGTAATTTTTTTTTGCTACGAATTTTTATGTTTCTGGCTTTTCAGTTTTCTTTTCGGTTTGTGTGTGGTATTGTTGAAAATAGCCACAAAATTTCAAGGCTATAACCAAAATTCTATGTGTAACAACCCACCCACCCTGTGAAACTCAGCTAACGCTGCAACACATCGACCCTAACCCTTTCCATGTAATATAATCTGCTCGAATTGGTGACAGTTTTTCTGTAAGAGTGTTGTTACACGGTGAGGTTTTGGATTCGAGTAACGCCAAACACATCAATAACTCACTTGTG
This sequence comes from Moricandia arvensis, assembly GCA_905132765.1. NCBI lineage: Eukaryota > Viridiplantae > Streptophyta > Magnoliopsida > Brassicales > Brassicaceae > Moricandia > Moricandia arvensis. The sequence continues at coordinate 7,710 of CAJHQP010008447.1, read as the reverse complement.
AGCCGATGCCTATAGGATTGTAGGTAGTTTGTATAACAAGAGGGAGTTAGGTTCAGTTGCACTGCAAGGCCGGCTGATCCCTCGGTTTGACGGAATAGGTCGTTACACTATCATTCGACAGGCTCAACACAATAGTGATAATGACGTTTTTTTTTTGCATGATAACATCTCAATTTTATTTAGAGATGACCAAAAAAAACTAAAAAAAAAGCTTTTGTCCTCAAAATAGTATTCAAAGAGAAAAATGACTAAAATAAACTTTATTAAAGAGTGTAAATATATATTTATACTCTTTGAGTTAATTAGTCTAAACTTAGGAGTTATAGTTATGGGGTGGGCTTTTGGAGGTGAGGTTTAAAATTAAAAAATATATTAAAATTTTCAAAACAAAAAGTTTATTTTGGTCATTTTTTTTCTTAAGGTTTATTTTTGTGACAAAAATTCTAAAAGATTTATTTGAGAGATTTGGACTATTTATTTATTGTAATCTTCAATTTAATGAACACTTTTTTGCATCAGTTGGTGAACATTTTTTGTAAAAATATCATACATATATTTTTGTATAATAGCCATCTCAATTTTATAGAGGAATACCTTAAAATAAACCTAAAAAAATTATCATCAAAATAGATTTTAAAGAGAAAAATGATCAATACAAACTTTATTAAAAGATATAAATATATATATATATATATATATATATATATCATTTGGGTTAACTAATCTAGACTTAATGTATAGAGTTATAAGGTGTAGTTTTGGAGGTGATGTTTAAAATAAGAAAAATATAAAATTTTAAAAATAATAAAAAAAACGATTTTGGTCAATTTTTTTAAGAGCGGTTTTTAGGACAAAAGTTTTTAAAATATCTATTTAAAAGATTTTCCCATTTATTTATAGTAATCTTCAATTTCAATGAACACTTTTTTACATCACTCAATGATACAGGTGTTGTACAAATATCATACATATACTAGATTTTTTTTCGATGTGAGCTTTTTTCTCTAACTGTTATAACTTTATCTACCTTCGAAATATTTTCTGTTCTTACTTATTTAAAATTTTATTCCGTCCAATGGATTTATTAAATTTAGTCTAACAATGTTTTGTTTGTTAATGATTTGTGAAATTCCAGTATCCTATAAATGTGCTTAATATTAGCCATATATTGGCTTAATATTGAATTTCACAAAGCCATTAATTTGTACTTCAAAGATCTTTGCAGATCAAAAGAATAATATATTTAATTGGTGACTATTAAAATAAATAGTAGGAACCAAATAAAATAAAAATAATATTTATTATTTTTGTTTCTTATCAATTTTGATAAAGAATATTTATGTTCTACCAATTTTTTTTATTAATCTGGGGATATCTGAGGTCCATAGAAAATCAAGACTAATCCCATGAAAAAATGCAGTCCATGTTCTATCATTTTTACAAATTTAAGGAATGAAAAAAAATCATACGCACAAGTATTTTTCATGATTCGTATAATTTTTGAAGAATAAGTAGAAATTGATTATTCTTCTTAATTCCCTAAGTTACCATTTAGACCGATAGGAAACTACATATGAAAAACTAACAACGATTGTTACTAAACTCTGCTTTTAACCGTATAAAAAACATGAAAAAGAAAAGTTGTCTTATGTTAACCGGAGTATTTCCATTCCTCGCTCATATACAGAGCACGGTCAAGTTAATGTTAGGATGTGATTGGTAAAAGCTGTAACTTTCAAAAATTAATGTAAAAAAAAATCTGTAAACTTTTTGGTGTAGTTGTAGATTTTATTACTGTAGAATTTGGCTGTAGAATTTAGACTATAATTTAAAAAAAACATAATTAATTTTATTGTAGATTAATATAGTATACATAATTTAGACAAGATGCAAAATCAAATTTATAATAATTCATATTATTGTATTTAAAAAATAAAAATATAATTACAAAAAATTACAAATGATAAGTTATAATAATATTTTTTAAAATATATTAGTAGTTTATACAATTTTATTAATTATAAAGTATTTATATAAGGTTAAATTTATGGTTTCATTACTTATAAAATACTTGTTGAAAAAATATTTAAATGACTATGTATTTATTTATTATATAAAGCTAAAAGTAGACTGTACAATGCAAACTGCAAAGTGGTTCTCATAGGCTGTAGATAATTATTTATGTATTGTAAAAAGCTCAAAAAATATGCTCTACATATTTGGCTGTAGGAAACACTTGTACACACGGAAGTTAATTTAAGAACTCTGGATTTTAAAAACTTAGTAAATCTTGATTGTTGTGAACTTGGTGCTGTAAAAAGAAATAAGCCTGAGGACAGTATCTCCAGCTACCACCAATCACACCCTTAGTAAACAAACAACTTTAATTTTCATTTTCATTCTAAAAATACTTTTTCGTGAGTTGGCTCAGAATGGTGCTTCACGTGGGCACATTGGCTTGTCGCTCATGTGAACATTACTTTTTCTTTTCCTTTTTTAAAACTGATTTCTCACATGTGAGCATTCCTTGATATGCTTGTAATCATTTTACAGCTTTGCTTTTTTCTTCTACTAAAAACTTTTATTTGGTACATAGACAAAACTAACTTGAAACTCTACTAAATATATTTCTCACTGCAAATCATTAGAAATTGTTGGTAAGATTATGATATTATAGTAGAAAAGCTTTTAACGTGAAAGAAAATACAGTAGGGTAGTTTTATGTCATTAATATAACTGCAAAACATACATAACTAAGTGGTAGTAGGCAAATACTTCTATATGACGAATCATATACATGTAAGAAATTCATCAATATCTATTCATTTTACAGAAAGAAAGAAAACCGATACTAATATCTATTCATTCATAATCACAAGAGGGCTTTATAAAGCAAATGAAACTGTCACTTTCATTTCCACATGCTGAAAGTGAAAAAGGAGTGAAAAGGATAATTATTTGCTGAATATACTTATTTTCTTTCTCAAGCCATCAGCCAAAAATAAAGATTATCTTCATATATGTTTGAGGCATTTAATTTGTAATTGATTTGGTACATGTGTTGAGGTGAGAAACACTACAATATGTGAAATATGTCATGTGTTATTAATAGAATGAATTTTAAAATCTTTTTAAAAAAAATTGGTTCATTTAAACATATATTATACTTTTCAATCAACTAACCATAAAATTAATTAGTAATTTACAAAAATATTTTTCTTTCTTAACTTAATTAAGAGTTATGAAATTACATAATATAACTAAAGTATATATAATAATTAATGATTTTGAATAATAAATATTTGATAAGAATTTGTATATCCTCTATCAATTTTGTTTAATTTTATATTATTAAAATAAATTAAACAAACATGTTAAGCTTATAATAAAAATCTAGATTTTTCGTCAATGTTATATTTTGAATTTAGAAATAACTATAAATTACTAAAAATCTAAAATTTGTGTAATCAATGATTTAAACTTTTTGTTATAGCAATATACAAATAATCATACAATCATAAAAATATAAAAAATTATATATGTTGTGTTATTGTTTTAAATTAGACTATATACCTTATCAAATGTATAAACATATTAATTTCAAATATATATTATACTTGCATTGATAGAAATTAAATATTTTTTACAATTTTTATTTTTATTAAATCACCAAAATATATTTACATATCTTTGTTATTATTTTCAAAAAAAAATCTAAAAATAATTCTTTAACAAGTATTTTATAAAATATATCACTCCACTCAGAACGTAGATTATTATCTAGTCTATTATTATAGTTTTCGAAAGCATGCGATCGATAGCTTTTTCCTCAATCCATAAACTTTGTTTTGATAATCACGTGATAGTTAGATAAAGAATAGATTACCTTTTTGAAATGCATATCAGACAATCCACAGTTACTTTCGTATTTTTTTATTTTTTTTTATAAACGGCCCAACATGTATGATCGATGTAATAGCGATTATATATAAAATGTAAATGAAAATGAAAATGACAATACACAATCTCATGTTGGTGGTTTAGTGCCATAGGCCTTTGGACTGGGTTCTTCTTTTTCATCAAAATTATAAATTCAACTAACTACGATTGTGCGAACCAAACTAGTAACTCTTTGTCTATATGAATGATGAAAGATAGTTGTTTCTAAACACTATAAAGCTAGGTTATCCATCCTTAAAAGAACTGAGCATTTTATTTGTTTCTTTTGATTTGATTTTTTATCCATTTTGATTCGATGTGAAAAATTGGATATTTGTAAGCCTACAGAGCAAATAAAATAATAATAAATTAGTATTTAAAAACAAAACAAATCACAAATACTAAAAAATTTAGAGTCATATGTCTACTTCACTTCGACTTTTATATAAATAGATGTATATCTACGATAAAATATATAATTTTAAATATATGATTTTGTATAATTCTTATTTAGCATAAATTTTTTGCTAATTTCATTTATAAAATTACTTTTAAAAGTAAATTAAGAAATAACTATAAAATCTTTATACATTTAAAATTTTATAAATTTATGTTTTAAAAAATAATTGATTGTAAATTTTTTGGAACATATTGTTTTACTAATATTTAAGTTTTTATTTCATATAATGTAAAAGATATTTTTTGAAAATAAAATTATATTTTTTCTAGTTTATTTGTATCGAATAAAATGCATAAGATATTCATAAATATTCCTAATAAGTATATTTTGGATATCTAGAAAATCAGATATATGTATTTTTTAAAGAAAAATAAATTAAAAAATTAGATATCCATAAAATACGAAATAAATTCATAATACTAAAAATCATATTAGTATTTGATCTCTTCCCACCCGAAATCGGCCTCTTATTCAAACCACTCGGCTTCTGATCTAGCACATATAGAGTTGAAATATAAAATAAATAATATAAACTAGAGCATGACCCGTATACCCGTACAGGCATTTGGTCTTATTTAATAAATATTCCCTTCGTTTCAAATTAGATGATTTTTTAGAAGGTTTATGTTGTTTCAAAATATATGATGATTTGAGAATTTAAGGTATTTTTTGAAATTTTAAGGTTATCTTTAACTTTATTAAAAATTATTCAACCAATAAAATTTTACAGTCTTTTTTATAATTGGTTGAATGATTTTAAAATTATATCTTTAAAAGTACTCTTTATATAAATGTGAATTTCTTAATCTTTGTGCATTAAGCCAAAACATCATCTATTAAGAAACGGAGGGAGTATTTATTATATAAATGATAGTATCTATTTTAACATTTATCATATTAAATAATTACCTAATAAAATTTTTTAACATAATAATTTTATATTTTATATTGACTAATTTTTTTCTAATCGTAACCTTATCATATAATTATCGTATTATGATTTTATTGAATTATTATTTATAAGAAAATAAGTAAAATAATATTTTCAGAAAATAATATATAAATTAATATATATTTTATTTATAAATTATATGAATTGACTATTTATATGGATTTTAAGATTTTAGCTATTACTAATAAATAATGAAATATTAGTTTTTGTACATAGTTTAAAAATTATAAAAATTTGTAGTATGAGTTATGTTTAAATTTTATCCATATGAAATAAAATTGGATCTTAAAGAAAATTTTGACCTTATTATGCAAAGTTTGTTTAACTCAATAATTTTTGAAACACAGGAGAAATTATTTATATAAAGTATCATTTTACACTTAGAATATGGGAAAATTGCCAAAAATGGACAAAATAACTATACTATTGTCCCCTTAGAACAAAAGCAATTTTTGGCATGTTTGGACCTTCACTACCCTTTTTGTCTTTGAAAATTCATATTATTTTTTTTACAAGGTAATAAAATATGGAAAATAGTAAACTTGACGTAAATAAACATGTTCATATAAGAAAAATATTTTTGTTTATAAAATATCTTTAAATTGTAAATTTAAAAATGGAGTAAATGTGTTAGTATCTACGATCTACCATCTACGGAGATGTAGAATATGTAATCTAACAGAAAGACAACGTTATAAACGGCTTAGGATGCGCAATATATCAAAAACATATATAACTACGAGCTCAGAATATATAATTTACCGTAGTCTCTGTAATCTACGGTTTTGGTTGACTGTAAGTCGTAGAGATAAACATTTATCTAGCTCGGTAGGAAGTGGATTCTTGACATTGTTTTTCTATCTACAATCGTCGTATACCATATCCTAGTTCTTCGTCTACCTTCTATAGTGGTAGAATGTAAGTTCTGGAGAAAAAATAAACAAGATCCGAAAATCTAGCCAAAAACGGTTAAGTAATATTCTGTAAATCTTTTAATATTTTAATTTCCTTTTTTAAGTTTTCTTCCAAAAAAAATTGAAAAACTCCTCTTCTCACACGATTTAGGGATTCATCGTGTGTGTTTTTTCATCTTTTCTTCTTCTTTCAATTCTCTTTGCCACAAAAAATATGAAGATTCACATCTACGCTTCATGTGGTTTGTGGAAATCGTCAATACACAGTGGATGGGAGTTTCTTGTCGATGAAGCAAAAGGAGGGAGGTTACTTACTTTGGACACAAGTAATGAATAACTCGAAAAGATGTCCTTAGTGTGATACAAACTCGTGTACATATGATCAAAAATCTCAGAGAAAATGAAGAGTATGAAACTACAATTGACAACTGAAAGAGTGTCAAGAACCTGCTCGAATAAGGTGTAATCAGCAATTCTCTTCTCAATGGTTTTAATGACTTTATCCCCTTCCTCTCCTAAGGAAAGTCCCTGAGTTTGTTCGCACCCTGAATGTGTCAATAATCATCAGAACAATACACAACGAAGCATAACAATTCATTATCCATGGAGAAAGGAAGGGAAAGGGAAGAGAACCTGCTATCTTTGCTCTTGCCGGTTTGGCTATCAACAACAGTTGACTTCACCATATGTGGTTTCGCGAGACTGATTAAATATTCACATTCTTCCTTCGACTGGTCAACATCAAATCAAGATTTGACAATTTAAGTTCAAACATGCATCAGTTCCAAATAAACAGACACTGAAGCTTGAACAAAGATCAAATACAATCTTTGAGTTAAGAACACAAACCAAGAAACCGTGGTAGAGGAAAGCTCTGGTTCCCAAGAAATAACTTCAGTCCACTGATCTCCTCTCTTCCCAAGTCCCTCACTTCTGAAAATAATCAAAAAAATTGAATCAAAACATTACAAACAATGAAATGAAATAAAATAAAAAATCAATTATTCCGACACGACTCATGCCACACCTCTCAGTTGCAGCTCAACGGAAAGAAGAGAGATCGGTCGGAGATACGCATTTGCGTGTGCGATAGTTTTATATCGGTTGGTCACATTCAGCGGACATTTCCCCAGGTTACCATGTTTGTCCTTTAATCAAATCGTCCTTTTGGGCAACTAATTTTTTTACATACTATTAACCAGCTGACAAATGAGGAATGCGGGTTCCTCTGGAGTTCTTTATTCGTCTCCTTTATTCTTTTCTCGTTGCTGGGAGAAACACAGTTACAGTTTATGCGTTTATCTTTTTGTCTGGTGTTCCATATGTGTTTCAGCAAATACCATTCGTTCAACAAGGTTATTTTGTTATCCACCAGACGAATTTAGAATCTTGAGAGATCCGTTGGGTGTCTGAGTGCTTGGTCTGGGCTGCCCCAGTTCGATCTT
>CAJHQP010008446.1:0-26901 GCA_905132765.1 Moricandia arvensis | reverse complement strand
TATGGTTTAAGAAGGGAGACTCTGCTCGTGGTAATTTGGACTTGACGGATACAGCGTGTCTACAACAGCCCTGCCAACAAAGAAACAAGGAGTTTGTGAAGGTTAATATATAATGGAAGCACTTCAGGGAAATTTTGAAGTAGAGAAAATTGGATGGGAAGGGCTGACTTTGTGTCTTGTTAAGTATAAGATGCTCTGTCAGCTAGAGATCGTTGGTTGGTCTGTTCTTACGAAAAACGTGGTCTACAGAAGAATCGATGGAAGGACAGAATTAGAAGTAAACCAGCATCCAAGGGAGACAAGACAAGGAGTTGCGTGCAAAGAATCTATCAGCTTTTGTGCCTAATCAGAATCTGATTTCTACGCAAGGTTATGCATGAGCCTAACAGCACTGAGATATGTGGAAGCTTTGGAAGCAGAGTACCAGGACCAAGACGTTACCTAATCGGATTTACATGAGCAGAGATATGCAGGTTCTAGAACGGAAGAGAACAGCAGGTCAACTTGAGGAAATCTGGACCGTGTTTCTAAAACTTGTGGTCGATCTAGCAGTCGGAGTATCAAAAGATCAGTGAGGAAGATCAAGCTATTCAGATCATGACTAGCTAGCAAGCAGATATGAGTCTCTCGCTGATGCAGTAAAAGTATGAGCAGCGGATAGGGACGCTAACAGTCCGAGATGTAACAAGCTCAGCTTATTCATAAGGAAGTTGAGTTAAGGCGACAAGGGACATTGCTTACAAGTCCAAACAGGTAACGCGGAGGCGCTATTCGCTGGCAACAGACACCGAGCGCAAGGGACGGCACAAGAGGAATGACAAGACTTGGACAGCAAGGTCCAAGAGTAAAAACATATCACATCAGACCTAAATCTCTAAAGAATGTTGGACTGTGGCAAGGAAGGACACTTTAACAGGAGTGTCCAAAAAAGAAAAAATGGAAGCCAACAAATTCGGTCAATATAGCTGAAGAGAAGGAGCGAACCATTGGTTTAGTTGCTAGCAACAAGATCTAAGCACGAGTGGGTGCTTGATTCAGGTTTGTACATTCCATATCACTCCAAACAAGAATGTCTTTTTGATCTTAAGGACATGGAAGGAGGGAAGGTTTTAATGGGGAACAACACAGTTCCGTGAGATCAAGGGATCGGAAAATCAGGATTTAATGCATGATGATGGATCAAGTGTGATTCTCGCGGACCGTAACGTTATATGCCGACAATGAGCAGGAACTTATTTCTACGATTTAATGTGGAGAAAAATGAACAGATCTAGATATGAAAGAGAAAGACTTCAACGGTGCAGTTTACAAGGAGATCAGAAGGTTATTTCTTTAAATATTGTGATGGATTGTACCTACTTGCAGGCACATATTGGATGGTGAACGCTCGCACGCAGGCCCGGATATCGATCTTCTAAAAGGTGGCACTCTAGATCGGACAATAAGTCTAAAAGGCATGAATATATTTAGTAAAGGGAGGATAGTTAGCGAGAAAGACGTCAAGACTTTGGAGTTTTGTGAGATTGGTTTAAGGGTAAAGCTCCAAGTTAAGTTTTCTCCTAATAAGGAAAACCATACATCTAAGGAGTTCTAGAATACCATCATTCAAGATCTATGGGGTTCACCATCAGTGGTTCAAATCTTGAGGTTGCACCATATTTTGTTACACTTCATGCGACGAATTTTCTAACAGGAAAGTTTGGATCTATTTCTAACAGTCAAGGATGAAGTGTTTCAAACTGCAGGAATGCAAAGAAGCCGCGGAGAACTGGTCAGAAGGTGAAATGTGGTCTTAAGGACCGGATAATGAGTTGGAATTTTGCAAATACACCAGTTTTTGACACCTCCCTGTGTAAAGAAGCAGAGATTATAGACACACAACATGCATCTATACTCCACCGCAAAATGGAGTATCAGACGCATGAACCGTACGTACGATATGTAGAAAGTGAAGGTGTATGTTAATAGAAGCTGGATAGTACCAAAATTTTTTGGGCTGAAGCAAGCTTTACAGGCAGTCTATTTAATCAACAAACCTCCAAGCACAACCATCCTTTAAGTTACTAGCAAGAGGTGCGGTAATGGAAATAAAAACAGACTCTTGCACAGCCTATGTTCACGGTACCCAAGCTGAGAGACTAGTCCAAGAGCAATGAAAGGAGTTTTCATGGGATATCCTAGGGGCACAAAGGGCTATCGAGTTTTGGTTACCAGAAAGATTTAAGAATGTGCATTCAGGAGAAACAATGATGTCTCAAAACGAAGAAGAGAACCTGTTTTAAGACATCAAAGAATCGATGAGAAGAGGAAGAAAGGTTTTAGAAGGTAACATTCAACTCCGAGAACTGAGTCAGGACCTTCAAAGACTAAGTTTCAGATACTGAAACAGAGGATACAGTTCAGAGTGGAGTTTCTCTAACATCAGGGACCAGAACCGGATTCCTCGAGCTCATAAGTGAAAAGAAACTGTGAAGATGACAAGAAAGATCTGGATACCTATACTTGCTAGATGACATAATCAGGAGAGACATAAAGAAGCCTTCCAAGGTTCGATGATTCCGATTGTGTAGCTTATGCTGTAGATGCAGCAGAAGAGAATTAGTAAGATGAACCTAATCCTATTCGGAGCAAGAAGAAAGTAAATAGCCTGGAAGTATGGAATGCATGTACGAAAGAATGAGATGGATTCATTGGAGAAATAAGACTTGGAACTATGTTGAAAAGATATGAGAATGAAGAAGATTCATGGCAGCAAGTGGTTTTTCAAGTTGAAAGAAGGCATTCCGGGAATCGAGAAGCCAAGAATATAAAGCTAGGTTAGTAGCTAAAGGGTTTCACAAGTGGAAGGGATTGATTACACAGAGGTGTTTGCTCTAGTAGTGAAACACTTGTCAATCAAAATTATGCTGTCACTTGTTACAAATTATGATTTGGATTTGAAAACAGTTAGATGTGAAAACAGCCTTCTAATACATGACATTGGACGAGGAGATTTATATGGCACAGCCAGAAGGTTTGTTGAGAAGGGAAAAGAAGATCAGTTTGTCTCCTATTAAAATCACTTTATGGATTAAAACAGTCACCAAGACAATGGAACATAAGATTTACAGTTTCATGAAGAAACAAGGTGTCTACAGAAGCTCCTATGATACTTGTGTCTACATGAAGGTTCAAAATTTATCTCAAATGGTTATCTCTTAATCTATGTTGATGATATGTTAATAACATCAAAGGATCTAAGGAAATTCAGAGAATCAAGATAGTTTGAAGAGAGAATTTGAGATGAAGGACCTTGGGCAGCTTCGAGAATACTTGGTATTGATATTATTAGAGAAATGAAGAAGAAGGACTCTAAGATTATGGCAGGGGAAGTATCTACAGAAGGTGCTGGGGACTTTCACATGGCAGAAAGCAATGCTGTGGGTCCACACCATTGGACCACATAGTTTTAAGCTTAAAAGTTTGACTCCAGAAGAAGAAGACGTGGAAGCAAGTTATATGAGTGATGTACGCATAAGTGCATCAGTTGTTGGAGAGCCTGATGTAGTGCAATATGTGAGCTCTAGCCCGACTTATGTTCGCAGTGGTTAATCAGTCGTTAGTATGAGTATAAACCAGGAAGACAACATTGGAAGTATGTTAAATGGGTGATGAGATATGCTATAGAGGAGCTCTAGATTCGGATTAAGCATTTACTATAAAGGTGAAGAGTTAAAGGTACAAGGGTTCTGTGACGGGCAGACTATGCAACCGACCTTGATAAACAGAAGAACGGTTTACATGAATATGTTTTTCAAGTCGGAGGCAAAACAATAAGTGGAGATCTGGTCTACAACATAATTGTGGGCTCTATCAACGACAAGAATTGGACAGTATATGGCCTTAAACGAAGAATTTTAAAGAAGCATTTATGGTTAAGGTTTTGTTAGCAGAATTGGGTTTTTGAGTAGGATGATGAGAGTACTTTCAGATTCTCAAAGTGCTATACACTTGTCGAAGAATGGTCCATGAAGGACTAAGCAATATTGACACTAGACTACTTTTATCGAAGAGATGTAATTGAAGCTGGTGATGTTACGGTTCCATAAAGGTTCCACATCTAATCAATCCCGCAGATTTCCTAACTAAGTGTGTACTGGAAGAAGTTCGGCATGCTTGGAGACTCATCAAGGTTCTGCCTTAGTATGTCCTGTGGTGTTGGCTGCGGTAACAAATGCTGTCAAGTTGATTCACCTTGACGGAAGGCCACAAAAGAAAGTATCTATTTCAAGAAAAGCAATTGATTGGTTTCGTCAGGGGAGTTACTAAGCTTGAGAAAAGGATGATTCAGATCCTACCAGTTTGAAGAAATGGTGGTCTATACAAGAATCTGCAAAATTATTCGAGAATAGCTAGTCAAACGAAATATTTGTGCAGGAGGATAAGCTTCTAACAGAAGCTGGGAACATCATTATAAAACAAGGAAACAAGTCAGATGTTGTATGCTAAAGAAAGAGTGTTGGTAGCAAGGAGATCGTCTACAACATGCTGAAAAAAATAACAAAAGAAAGTTAAATAAGTTTTCCGTCAAAAGCTCTTACAACGAATTGACATATATCAACAGCATACGTTGATAGGAGTTCAAAGTCACTACCTTAAAGAAGCTGTGATGGTGCAAGAGACGTCTTTACAAAAAGTGAGCTGGATAAGTTCAACAAAAACAAAGTTGATTATTGTGAAGCTCTACATGCTGGAACAAAAGGTTACTAACAAAGAGCTTACATACACTTTTTGGAAGATAAAATAAGTCAAAGCAAAGGAATACCTTTTGGAAACTTGACACATCTGGTTTTTGGTCTTTATGGAGGTCGTGTGGTGTACGAGATCAGTCACGAGAAGACACACGAAGGCTCAAAAAGGATTTTTGATTCAACAAATGGAAAATTGGAAATGGAATCAAAAGGTTAGGTTTTTTTGTTCAAATGGTCTAAGAAAAGACACCAGTAAGAAGCAAATAGAACCCTGAGATGATGGTGGCGGAAGCAACGGAGCTTGAAGCGGTGAAGACAAAGCGGCGTGAAGCGGGAACTGTCTGATTTTTCACGGAGAATGCGAAGAAGAGAGAGGTAGTTCGGGAAGAGAACGAAAACGCGAATTTCAGAGAGAGCAATGCATCTTCCGTGAAGCGAACGGTGTCGGGACGAACAATGGTCGGAGAAAGACGAGTGGTTGAGCTCGCGGTGCTTTGGGTTTTATTTTCGCAGGGACAGAGAGAGGTGGTGAAGCGGAGAAGTCGAGGGAAGAGAGAGAGATCCTAAGAGCCAAAGGTGGAGAATGTGAGGCTTTGTGTCTTCTTGGGCCTCTAGTGGGCTCTTCTTGGACCTGAAAAGACAAAAAATATTTGGCTCAGTTTTCAGCTAACCAAGAAGGAATGTGATTACTCATAGTATTAGGAATATAATTGTAACATCCTGGAGTTTGTGATCATATAAAAAGGCTTAAGAAATGATTTGGGCTAGTCTTATGCTTATCAAAGGCATATGCGCCACCTTACTCTTTCTCTCCGTCACCATCATCCGCTTTAGAAGCTCCAGGTTTAGTGTGCTTATGCTGAGTAGTGAAAGATGGTGACCTGTCGGAAATGATTCGCGATACCGTGTGAGTGAGGTCAAAGCATGGGTGAAAGGTCATGGTGGTGATTGCAGAGTCAGTAAACAATGCATTTCGAGTCTTTAGAAATTTCCCGCACCGACTGTTGGAACATGATGGAACTCAAATAAGATGAGAGAGCGGCGTGGAGGCCATTTGTGCATGGGCGTCGGGGCGTTACAAGTGGTATCAAGAGCTGGTTAGCCATCTCGTATGACCCGGAGGCGTCTTGAGACCTGTCAAGTGGGGCACAAACGAGGACGTTTTGTTCTTTTGAGAGGGGCGTGATTTGTAACATCCCGAGTTGTGAATATATGAAAAAGGCTTTAAGAGAATTGATTTGGCTACTTGATGTCAACAAAGTGCACTTACCTTACTGTGAGAACCGCACTTTTCGAACTAACTAATAAATAATAACTCCTGAAACCTCCACTTATTACCTTTTCAATCGTCTCAACAGCATAAATCGAAATAATATAAAATAATGTCCTCAATACGATAAGCATAAAATCCGAAAATGGAAAGGAAATAAAACGTCTCTAAAGCACCCAAAAACCAAAATGAATCACTCCTGATCGATCAATCTCACCTGAAAGGGGAACAAAGAGGGGTGAGCAACAGGGAGAGTCACTGCAGTGAGGTATGGGATGCTAGACAAGCCAAACCTCTCACTAAATAAAATAGAATCCCACCTATGGAAGTTCAACTCTACTGACACACAACGATGCCTAAGCGCATCACACGAAAACACAAAACCAATGCGATGAGTAGCATAAGGCTAAGTCCACATACACCCGCATTCTCCTCATAAGGGATATACATCCGCTGTCAATAGTACAGAAGTCCCGTCACTGTAACTCCGATAAATCCATGTCTGCGTCGATATGCAGAGAGTCTGCACCCCGAAATCGCACACATACTATGCGTCGAGTAGCGGCCAGACGTCTCCGGCCCCCGCAATCTCTCACCATAGTCCCCTTATAGATTCACTACTTATATACTGTAATATCACTTAACAAATCAAACATTCCACAGTCAACGGTTGATCCTCTAGACCCTAATTTCCAGTTTAACAACGAGAGTAGTCCTACACTCACCACACGCAAGACTCCGATTCAAGCAAACGGAACATGTTTCGAAAACTAAACTACGATAGAAAGAAATTCTATTTTAGTATGGCTTACGGAATTAGACGCCTCAATTTGCCACGGAGATTCTGAAATGATCGACGGAAAGAAAAATCCACAGAAAAGCGTCCCCACTGCAACACAATATAAAGGCTTAGATTACGGTTTTTCCTTATATATAAAGTTTCCCAAATGTAAACTTTCCTTTAAATAGAACTTCTAAAATAGAAACTTTTCCTTAAAATAGATTCGGGTTTTCCTAAGGTGAAAGAACTAAATACTAGGAATTTCAGATTCGCCAAATTAGACACCCGATAGTAAAAACGTTCATAAACTCTTTCACCGAGTCTTCAGAGGTCTCTGAAGAGGACATTGATCAGTCGAGAGGCACATCGGTGTGGCACGTTGTCGTCGTCATCGACATCAGGAGAATGTGGTTAGTGTTTTGCTTGTGGGACGGCTTGGGCATATTTCTAGAGACATATGTCGTGTTTATACGCGGCAGCTGCGACTTCTAAGCGCCCAGTTTGGCAGCACCTAGCGGCACTATAGTTGCAGCAGGCGGCGCAGTGATGCAGCAGAGCTTGTTTGACACTTGTGGCACATAGGCGCATATCGACTAGGAGCATCTTGTCGCGAACTAGAGGACCTCTGCGGCCAAGCGTGCCATCGCCATCGCTGCCACCACGTGATCCATAGCTTGGGAGAGACTGATGGAAGCTGAGCGCTAGCTGGTATGACACTATTACGCTATTGTTGAGCTTCTGGTTTGTTTTGTGAGTTATCATGTGTAGTAGTAAAAATATTAGTGTAGGATCTGTTTGAGATGTTGGAGGTTAATGTGCAGCTCCACACCTTATTATGACACGGGAGCCTTCGCATAGCTTTGTGAATGCTCACGTTTGGGCATCATAATCTTGGCCGTTGTCGAGGATTTCTTCTGAGCCAAAGAGTAACAGATTCAGTACGGCGCCGGCATAGAAATATTGGGAGCGCTGTCGGATACATCGAGATGTACGCAATACTGTACTATGGAGGAATCGAGTTTGTCGGCAGACTTAGGCAGAGATGGAGCTGAATTCTATGATGTTATACTTGGGATGGATTGGTTGTCAAAGCATCGAGTGGTGTTAGAATTGCCCTAAGGCAAGAGTTCATATTCCTAAGGTGGATGGGAGAATTACATTTCAGGTAATTCAGACCCACCTGGGAGTTTCTATAGTCTCTATGTCTGCGTGCTAAGGAGCTACTGGAGAGAGGAGCAGAGGATACTTAGCTACCATTTCGATGGCTAAGGAAGATGGACAGCGGAGCTACAGAATGTTCCAGTAGTTGCAGAGTATGAAGATGTATTTGAGGCCCTAAAGGGACACCACCAGCTAGAGGTGACGTACTCACGATTGAGTTGGAGCCAGAGACATCGCCAGTTTCACGAGCTCCATACCGTTTGGCGCAGCAACGAAATGGCAGAGCTGATGAATGATGCTGGAGGAGCAACTGGATAAGGGTTTATCAACCAAGTACTTCACTTGGGGAGCACCGGTATTGTTTGTGAAGAAGAAAGATGGAAGTTTTCAGACTTTGTATCGACTACAGAGGCTTGAACAAGATGACCATCAAGAATAAATATCTGCTACTGGCGTATTGATGAGTTGTTGGATCAGTTGCAGGGAGCTTCATCGGTTTTCTAAGATCGACTTGGCATCAGGGTATCATCAGATTGCTATAGCTGATGAGGATCTGAGGAAGACAGCTTTCCGTACGCGTTATGGACATTATGAGTTTGTGGTGATGCCATTTGGGTTGACGAATGCCCTGCAGCGTTTATGAAGCTCATGAATGATGTGTTTCGCGAGCACCTGGATAAGTGTGTGATTGTCTTCATTGATGATATCTTGATCTATTCTCGCAGCAGAGAGGAGCATGCAGAGCATTTACGGATCGTGTTGGGTAAGCTTAGAGAGCATCAGTTGTTTGCTAAGCTGAGTAAGTGCCAGCTTTCTGGCAGAGGAAGAATTGGGTTTTTTGGGTCCAGCCGTGTTTCTGAGGCAGGGGTTGCAGTAGATCGGAAAGGATTGCAGCAATATCAAGAGTGGCCTAACCTAGGAGTGCTACTGAGATTCCGAGCTTTTGGGTTAGCCAGGATATTACAGGAAAGTTTGTCAAGGGTTTCGCTAGTATCGCCAAGCATGACGCAACTAACAGGCAAAGACGTCAAGTTTTGACTGGACAGATGCCTGCTCGACGGAGTTTCACAGAGCTGAAATGACAGTTGACGGAGACACCAGTTTTGGTACTTCTAGACCTGGGATACCATATGAAGTTTATACGGATGCATCAAGTATTGGACTGGGATGTGTATTGATGCAGGAGGGTCATGTCATTGCGTATGCATCACGTCAGTTGAGACCTCACGAGGGTAATTACCCTACTCATGTTTTGGAATTGGCAGCAGTTGTCTTTGCACTGAAGATTTGGAGGTCGTACTTGTATGGAGAGAAGGTGCATATTCTCACAGACCATCAGAGTCTGAAATATATTTTTACGCAAGAAGACTTGAATTTGAGACAGCGTAGATGGATGGAGCTATTAGCAGATTACAACTTGGAAGTCACTTATCATCCGGGTAAGGCCAATCAAGTGGCAGATGCCTTAAGCAGGCTAAGGAGTGATGTTTCAGGAACCAAGGGGGTTCAGGAGCTGACTGGGACACTTGCTAGTCTTAGATTATGTGCGGTCACTGTTGTGGAGAGACAGCTGGTTTCGAAGCTCTAGAGGAGGCATAACTTATTGTGGAAAATACACAAGGCTCAGGATAAGGACTGAGGCTCTGTGTAAGCAGATTCGAGATTGAGAGTATTAGCTATCACACATCCTCGAGCGGAGTGTACTTGTACATGAACCGAGTTTGTGTGAAGACGATAAGGTGTTGAAGAAGGAGATCTTATAGGTAGCACATAACTCGCATTTTTCGATCCATCCGGGAAGCACTAAAGATGTACAGAGATCTGAAGCGTATTACATTGGCCTGGTATGAAGAAAGATGTGGTTACATTTGTATCGTAGTGTCTGACATGTCAATTGGTTAAAGCTGAGTATCAGGTACTAGTGGGTTACTGCAGAACTTACCGTTGCCAGAGTGGAAATGGGACATGGTGACTACGGATTTTGTGACTGGACTCCCGACTACTTAGGAGGAAAAACGCCATTTGGGTGATTGTGGATAGACTCACCAATTCAGCTCATTTCCTGGCAATTAATAAGTACAGACACAGCTGAGCAGTTGGCGCATATTTACATCAGGTGAGATTGTGAGGTTACATGGGAGTTCCCGTTAGCATCGTATCAGATCGAGATGCAAAGTTTACCTCGACATTTTGGGGAGTCTTCAGAAGGCGCTTGGGACAAAGGTCCATATTAGTACAACTTATCACCCGCAGACAGATGGACAGTCAGAGAGGACTATTCATTCCTTAGAGGATGTGCTTAGAGCTTCGCGTTTTGGATTGGGAAGGAAGCTGGGGAAAATATTTACCTCTAGCAGAGTTTACCTACAATAACAGCTATCATTCGAGTATTGAGATGGCACCGTATGAGGCACTTTATGGTAGGCTCTGTCGTACAACCACTTTGTTGGACAGAAGTGGGAGAGCGACGAAACTTAGAAGCAGCAATGGTTCAAGAGACAGTGAGCAAGTTAAGATGCGTCAAAACTCGACTGAAGGAAGCTCATGACCGCAGAAGAGTTATGCAGATTAGCGTCGGAAGCATTGGAGTTTGAGGTGGTGATCTAGTGTACCTAAAAATGAGGACATTTCTAGGAGGATCTGAAACTCGAAGCTAAAGAACAGCTTAAACGCGAGGTACCTTAATCCTATTCTGGAGCGTATTGGAGCAGTTTGCGATACAGATTGGTGTTTATCAGCAGAGTTGGCAGATCGTCCTCTGTCCAATAGCAAGCACATGCTATCATGCCTTGGAGTACTGATGAGGAAGGGAAGCAACACAGAGGTAGACTACCTCGCCAGCCACGTCTAAAGCTGCGATAGATTGAGATATGACTACCACATCTCTGACGATCATCGACAACTGCTACCGTAGATATATCGCAGCCGCAGAATAGGATAAGGTACCTCGGTTTAAGCTTCTTTAGCTTCCGAGTTTCAGATCCTCCTAGAAATGTCCTCATTTTTAGGTACACTAGATCACCCACCTCAAACTCCAAATGCTTCCGACGCTAATCTGCATAACTCTTCTGGCGGTCATGAGCTTCCTTCAGTCGAGTTTTGAGCATCTTAACTTGCTCTACTGTCTCTTGAACCATTGCTGCTTCTAAGTTTCGTCGCTCTCCCACTTCTGTCCAACAAAGTGGTGTACGACAAGGCCTACCATAAAGTGCCTCATACGGTGCCATCTCAATACTCGAATGATAGCTGTTATTGTAGGTAAACTCTGCTAGAGGTAAATATTTTCCCCAGCTTCCTTCCCAATCCAAAACGCAAGCTCTAAGCACATCCTCTAAGGAATGAATAGTCCTCTCTGACTGTCCATCTGTCTGCGGGTGATAAGTTGTACTCATATGGACCTTTGTCCCAAGCGCCTTCTGAAAGACTCCCCAAAATGTCGAGGTAAACTTTGCATCTCGATCTGATACGATGCTAACGGGAACTCCATGTAACCTCACAATCTCCCTGATGTAAATATGCGCCAACTGCTCAGCTGTGTCTGTCTTATTAATTGCCAGGAAATGAGCTGAATTGGTGAGTCTATCCACAATCACCCAAATGGCGTTTTTCCCTCCTAAAGTAGTCGGGAGTCCAGTCACAAAATCCGTAGTCACCATGTCCCATTTCCACTCTGGCAACGGTAAGTTCTGCAGTAACCCACTAGGTACCTGATACTCAGCTTTAACCAATTGACATGTCAGACACTACGATACAAATGTAACCACATCTTTCTTCATACCAGGCCAATGGTAATAACGCTTCAGATCTCTGTACATCTTAGTGCTTCCCGGATGGATCGAAAAATGCGAGTTATGTGCTACCTATAAGATCTCCTTCTTCAACACCTTATCGTCTTGCACACAAACTCGGTTCATGTACAAGTACACTCCGCTCGAGGATGTGTGATAGCTAATACTCTCAATCTCGATCTGCTTACACAGAGCCTCATCCTTATCCTGAGCCTTGTGTATTTTCCACAATAAGTATGCCTCCTCTAGAGCTTCGAAACCAGCTGTCTCTTCCACAACAGTGACCGCACATAATCTAAGACTAGCAAGTGTCCCAGTCAGCTCCTGAACCCCCTTGGTTCCTGAAACATCACTCCTTCGCCTGCTTAAGGCATCTGCCACTTGATTGGCCTTACCCGGATGATAAGTGATATCCAAGTTGTAATCTGCTAATAGCTCCATCCATCTACGCTGTCTCAAATTCAAGTCTTCTTGCGTAAAAATATATTTCAGACTCTGATGGTCTGTGAGAATATGCACCTTCTCTCCATACAAGTACGACCTCCAAATCTTCAGTGCAAAGACAACTGCTGCCAATTCCAAAACATGAGTAGGGTAATTACCCTCGTGAGGTCTCAACTGACGTGATGCATACGCAATGACATGACCCTCCTGCATCAATACACATCCCAGTCCAATACTTGATGCATCCGTATAAACTTCATATGGTATCCCAGGTCTAGAAGTACCAAAACTGGTGTCTCCGTCAACTGTCATTTCAGCTCTGTGAAACTCCTCGAGCAGGCATCTGTCCAGTCAAACTTGACGTCTTTGCCTGTTAGTTGCGTCATCGGCTTGGCGATACTAGCGAAACCCTTGACAAACTTCCTGTAATATCCTGCTAACCCCAAAAAGCTGCGAATCTCAGTAGCACTCCTAGGTGTAGGCCACTCTGATATTGCTGCAATCCTTTCCGGATCTACTGCAACCCCTGCCTCAGAAACCACGTGACCCAAAAACCCAATCTTCCTCTGCCAGAAGCTGCACTTACTCAGCTTAGCAAACAACTGATGCTCTCTAAGCTTACCCAACACGATCCGTAAATGCTCTGCATGCTCCTCTCTGCTGCGAGAATAGATCAAGATATCATCAATGAAGACAATCACACACTTATCCAGGTGCTCGCGAAACACATCATTCATGAGCTTCATAAATGCTGCAGGGGCATTCGTCAACCCAAATGGCATCACCACAAACTCATAATGTCCATAACGCGTACGGAATGCTGTCTTCCTCAGATCCTCATCAGCTATAGCAATCTGATGATACCCTGATGCCAAGTCGATCTTAGAAAACCATGAAGCTCCCTGCAACTGATCCAACAACTCATCAATACGCAGTAGCAGATATTTATTCTTGATGGTCATCTTGTTCAAGCCTCTGTAGTCGATACAAAGTCTGAAACTTCCATCTTTCTTCTTCACAAACAATACCGGTGCTCCCCAAGGTGAAGTACTTGGTCTGATAAAACCCTTATCCAGTTGCTCCTCCAGCATCATTCATCAGCTCTGCCATTTCTGCTGGCGCCAAACGGTATGGAGCTCGTGAAACTGGCGATGTCTCTGGCTCCAACTCAATCGTGAGTACGTCACCTCTAGCTGGTGGTGGTCCCTTTAGGGCCTCAAATACATCTTCATACTCTGCAACTACTGGAACATTCTGTAGCTCCTGCTGTCCATCTTCCTTAGCCATCGAAATGGTAGCTAAGTATCCCTCTGCTCCTCTCTCCAGTAGCTCCTTAGCACGCAACATAGAGACTATAGAAACTCCCAGGTGGGTCTGAATACCCTGAAATGTAATCTTCCCATCCACCTTAGGAATATGAACTCTTGCCTTAGGGCAATCTAACACCACTCGATGCTTTGACAACCAATCCATCCCAAGTATAACATCATAGAAATTCAGCTCCATCTCTGCTAAGTCTCCGACAAACTCGATTCCTCCAAGTACAATTGGTACATCTCGATGTATGCCGACGGCTCCCAATATTTCTATGCCGGCCGTCTGAATCTGTTTACTCTTTGGCTCGAAGACACCTCGAAACGGCCAAGATTTGACCAAACGTGGATTCACAAAGCTATGCGAAGCTCCCGTGTCAAATAAGGTGTGAGCTGACTAACCTCCAACCAAAACAGATCCTACACAATATTTTTACTAACTACACATGATAACCACAAAACAAACCAGAAGCTCAAACAATAGGGTAATAGTACATACCAGCTATCGGCTCAGCTCCATCAGTCTCTCCCAAAGCATGGACACGTGGAGCGATGGATGGACGCTTGGCCGCAGGTCCTCTAGTCGGACAATCCCTAGCGATATGGCCATGTTGGCCACAAGTGAAACAAGCTCCTGGTGCAACTGGCGCGACTGCTGCAACTATAGGTGCCGCTGGTGCTGCAACCTGGGCGCTAGAAGTCGCAGCTGCCGGTTTAAACCGACAAGTCTTAGAAATATGCCCAAGCCGCCCACAAGCAAAACACTTAACACATTCTCCTGAGTGATGACGACGACAACGACCACACCATGGTGCCTCTGACTGATCCAATGTCCTCTTCAGAGACTCTGAAGACGGTTGAAGAGTTATGAACGTTTTACTATCGGGTGTCTAATTTGGCCGAATCTGAAATTCCTAGATTTAGTTTTTCACCTTAGGAAACCCTAATTCTATTTTAGGAAAGTTTCTATTTTAGAAAGTTTCTATTTAAGGAAAGTTTACATTTTGGGAAACTTTATTTTAGGAAAACCGTAATCTAAGCCTTTATATTGTGTTGCAGTGGACCGCTTCTTCTGTGGATTTTCTTCCGTCGATCATTTCAGAATCCGTGGCAAAGGTGAGGGTCTATTCCGTAATCCATACTAAAATAGAATTCTTTCTATCGTAGTTTAGTTTCGAAACATGTTCCGTTTGCTTGAATCGAGTCTTGCTTGATAGTTAGGATATTGGTTGTAAACCGGAAATTAGGGGTCTAGAGGATTCAACCGTTGATTGGAATGTTTGATGTTAAGTGATATTACATATATAAGATAGTGAATATAAGGACTATGTGAGAGATTGCGGGGGCCGGAGACGTCTGGGCTATCGACGCAGATGTGTGCGATTGCGGGGTGCAGAGACGTTTGCATATCGACGCAGACTATGATTGCGGAGGTACAGAGACGGACTTCTGTACTATTGACGCAGAGTATGTATATCCTTATGAGGAGAATGCGGGGTGTATGGACTAGCCTTATGCTATCATCGCATTGTTTGTTTTGTGTGATGCCTTAGGCATCGTGTGTGTTCATGTTAGAGTTGAACTTCCATAGTGGGAGTTCTATTTATTTAGTGAGAGGTTTGCTTGTCTAGCATCCCATACCTCACTGAGTGACTCCCCTGTTGCTCACCCCTCTTTGTTCCCCTTTCAGGTGAGATTGTCGATCAGGAGTGATCATTTTGGTTTGGTGCTTAGAGACGTTTTATTTCCTTTCCATTTCAGACTTCTGGATTTATGCTTATCGTATTTGAGACATTATTCTATTTATTCGATTTATGGTGTTGAGACGACTTTTGAAAAGTAATAAAGTGGAGTTTCAGGAGTTTATTATTTATTAAGTTAGTTCGAAAATGCGGGTCTCACAGTAAAGGTAAGTGCACTTTGTTGACATAAGTAGCCAAATCAATTCTCTTAAGCCTTTTTCATATATCACAACTCGGGATGTTACAAATCACCCCCTCTCAAAGAACAAAACGTCCTCGTTGTGCCCCATGACAGGTCTCAAGACGCCTCTCGGGTCATAACCGAGATGGCTAACCAGCTCTGATACCACTTGTAACGCCCCGACCGCCCATGACAAATGGGCCTCCACGCCCGCTCTCTCGATCTGTGAGTCCCATCATGTTCCAACAGTCGGTGCGGAAATTTTCTAAAGACTCGAAATCATTGTTTACTGACCCTGCAATCACCACATGACCTTTCCCCATGCTTTGACCTCACTCACACGGTATCGCGAATCATTTCCCGACAGGTCACCATCCTTTCACTACTCCAGCATAAGCACACTTAACCCTGGAGTTCTAAACGGATGTGTGACGGAAAAGGTAAGTGCACTTTGATAACATAGATAGCCAAATCAATTCTCTTAAGCCTTTTTCATATATCACAACTCAGGATGTTACAATTATATTCCTAATACTATGAGTAATCACATTCCTTCTTGGGTTAGCTGAAACTGAGCCAAATATTTTTTGTCTTTTCAGGTCCAAGAAGAAGCCCACTAGAGGCCCAAGAGACACAAAGCCTCACATTCTCCACCTTGGCTCTTGGATCTCTCTCTCTCTCCCTCGACTTCTCCGCTTCACCACCTCTCTCTGTCCCTGCGAAAATAAACCCAAAGCACCGACGAGCTCACCACTTCGTCTTCTCCGACCATTGTTCGTTCCCGACACCGTTCCTTCACCGGAGATGCATGCTCTCTCTGATTCGCGTTTTCTTCTCTTCCCGAACACCTCCTCTCTTCGATTCTCCGTGAAAATCAGACAAGTTCCCGACTTCACCGCCGCTTGTCTTCACCGCTTCAGCTCCGCTGCTTCCGCCACCATCATCTCAGGTTCTATTTGCTCTTACTTGTGTCTTTCCTTAGACATTTGAACAAAAAAACCTAACCTTTGATTCCATTTTCCAACTTTTCCATTTGTTGAATCCAATAATCCTTTTGAGCCTTCGTGTGTCTCTCGTGACTGATCTCGTACACCACACGACCTCCATAAAGACCAAACCAGATGTGTCAAGTTTCCAAAAGGTATCTCCTTTTGCTTTGACTTATTTTATCTTCCAAAAAGTGTATGTAAGCTCTTTGTTAGTAACCTTTGTTCCAGCTGTAGAGCTTCACAATAATCAACTTTGTTTTTGTTGAAACTTTTCCAGCTCACTTTTTGTAGACGTCTCTTCACCATCACAGCTTCTTAAGGTAGTGACTTTGAACTTCCTATCAACGTATGCTTGTTGATATATTCAATGTCGTTGTAAGAGCTTTTGACGGAAAACTTATAACTTTTCTTTGTTATTTTTTCAGCCATGTTGTAGACGATTCCTTGCTACCAACACGTCTTTCTTTAGCTACAACATCTGACTTGTTTCCTTGTTTATAATGATGTTCCAGCTTCTGTTGAAGCTTATCCTCCTGCACAAATACTTCTTTGACTAGTATTTCTCGAATAATTTTGCAGATTCTTGTATAGACCACCATTCTTCAAAGGTAGTGATCTGAATTCATCCTTTTCTCAAGCTTAGTAACTCCCTGACGAACCATCAATTTGCTTTTCTTGAAATAGATACTTTCTTTTGTGGCCTTTCCGCAAGGTGATCAACTTGACAGCATTGTTACCTGCAGCCACACAGGACATACTAAGGCAGAACCTTGATGATCTCCAAGCATGTCTCGAACTTCTTTCCAGGTACACACTTAGTTAGGAAATCTGCGGGATTGATAGATGTGTGAACCTTATGAACCGTAACATCACCAGCTTCAATTACATCTCTCATAAAATGTAGTCTAGTGTCAATATGCTTAGTCCTTTCATGGACCCATTCTTGGACAAGTGTATAGCACTTTGAGAATCTGAAAGTACTCTCATCATCCTGCTCAAAACCCAATTCGCTAACAAAACCCTTTAACCATAATGCTTCTTTAAAATCTTCGTTTAAGGCCATATACTCCAATTCTGTCGTTGATAGAGCCACAATATGTTGTAGACCAGATCTCCAACTTATTGTTTTGCCTCCGACTTGAAAAACATATCATGTAACCGTTCTTCTTTTATCAAGGTCGGTTGCATAGTCTGCGTCACAGAACCCTTGTACCTTTAACTCTTCACCTTTAGTAAATGTTAAATCCGAATCTAGAGCTCCTCTAAGATATCTCATCACCCATTTAACATCTTCCCAATGTTGTCTTCCTGGTTTACTCATATAACGACTGATTAAACCCATTGCGAAACATAAGTCCGGTCTAGAGCTCACTATTGCATACATCAGGCTTCCAACAACTGATGCATATGGTACATCACTCATATAACTTGCTTCCACGTCTTCTTCTTCTTGAGTCAAACTTTTAAGCTTAAATTGTGGTCCAATGGGTGTGACCACAGCATTGCTTTCTGCCATGTTGAAAGTCCCCAGCACCTTCTGTAGATACTTCCCCTGCCATAATCTTAGAGTCCTTTTCTTCTTCATTTCTCTAATAATATCAATACCAAGTATTCTCGAAGCTGCCCCATGGTCCTTCATCTCAAATTCTCTCTTCAAACTATCTTTGATTCTCTGAATTTCCTTAGAATCCTTTGATGTTATTAACATATCATCAACATAGATTAAGAGATAAACCATTTGAGATAAATTTGAACCTTTCATGTAGACACAAGTATCATAGGAGCTTCTGTAGACACCTTGTTTCTTCATGAAACTGTTAAATCTTATGTTCCATTGTCTTGGTGACTGTTTTAATCCATAAAGTGATTTTAATAGGAGACAAACTTGATCTTCTTTTCCCTTCTCAACAAAACCTTCTGGCTGTGCCATATAAATCTCCTCGTCCAATGTCATGTATTAGAAGGCTGTTTTCACATCTAACTGTTTCAAATCCAAATCATAATTTGTAACAAGTGACAGCATAATTTTGATTGACAAGTGTTTCACTACTAGAGCAAACACCTCTGTGTAATCAATCCCTTCCACTTGTGAAAACCCTTTAGCTACTAACCTAGCTTTATATCTTGGCTTCTCGATTCCCGGAATGCCTTCTTTCAACTTGAAAACCCACTTGCTGCCAATAATCTTCTTATTCTCTATTTTTTCAACTAGTTTCCAAGTCTTATTTTTCTCCAATGAATCCATCTCTTCTTTCGTACATGCATTCCATAACTTCCAGCTTTTACTTCTTCTTGCTTCCGAATAGGATTTAGGTTCATCCATACTAATCTCTTCTGCTGCATCTACAGCATAAGCTACACAATCTGAATCATCGAACCTTGAAGGCTTCTTTATGTCTCTCCTGATTATGTCTCTAGCAAGAATATAGGTATCCAGATTTTCTTGTTCATCTTCCACAGTTTCTTTTTCACTTTATGAGCTCGAGGAATCCGGTTCTGGGTTCCCTGATGTTAGAGAAACTCCACCTTGAACTGTATCCTCTGTTTCAGTATCTGAAACTTAGTTTGAAGGTCCTTGAATCAGTTCCGGATTGAATGTTACCTTCTAAAACTTTCTTCCTCTTCTCACTGATTCCTTTGATGTCTTTAAACATCTCTTCTTCGTTGAGAATCATGTTTCTCCTGAATGCACATCTTAAATCTTCTGGTAACCAAACTCGATAGCCCTTTGTTCCCTTAGGATATCCCATGAAAACTCCTTTCATTGCTCTTGGACTAGTCTTAGCTTGGGTCACGTGAACATAGGCTGTGCAAGAAGTCTGTTTTTATTCCATACCACACCTCTTCTAGTAACTTAAAGTTGATGGTTGTGCTTGGAGGTTTGTTGATTAAATAGACTGCTGTAAAGGCTGCTTCAGCCCAAAAATTTTGTTCTATCCAGCTTCTATTAACATACACCTCACTTTCTCCATAATCGTACGTACGGTTCATGCGTTCTGATACTCCATTTTGCTGTGGAGTATAGATGCATGTTTTGTGTCTATTAATCACTGCTTCTTTACACAGAGTGTCAAACTGTGTATTGCAAAATTCCAACTCATTATCCGTCCTAAGACACTTCACCTTCTGACCAGTCTCCGCGCTTGCTTTGCATTCCTTGAGTTTTGAAACACTTCATCCTTTGACGTTAAGAAATAGATCCAAACTTTCCTAGAAAATTCGTCGATGAATGTAACAAAATATTGGCAACCTCCAAGATTTTGAACCACTGATGGTGAACCCCATAGATCTGAATGGATGTATTCTAGAACTCCTTTAGATGTATGTTTTCCTTTAGGAAAACTTAACTTGTGAGCTTTACCCTAAACACAATTCTCACAAAACTCCAAAGTCTTGACGTCTTTCTCGGCTAACTATCCTCCCTTTACTAAAATATTCATGCCTTTTAGACTTATATGTCCGATCTAGAGTGCCACCTTTTAGTAAGATCGATATCCGGCCTTGCTACTGCAGCTTCACCGTCCAATAATGTGCCTTGCAAGTAGTACAATCCATCACAATATTTTAAAGAAATAACCTTCTGATCTCCTTTGTAAAACTGCACGTTGAAGTCTTTCCTTCATATCTACATCTCATCTTCTCCAATAAATCGTAGGATATAAGGTTCCTGCTCATTGTCGGCATATAACGTACGTCCGTGAGAATCACACTTGATCCATCATCATTCATAATCCTGATTTTCCTGATCCCTTTGATCTCACGGACTGTGTTGTTCCCCATTCAAACCTTCCCTCCTTCCATGTCCTTAAGATCAAATAAGACATTCTTGTTTGGAGTGATATGGAATGTACAACCTGAATCAAGCACCCACTCGTGCTTAGTATCTTGTTGGCTAGCAACTAATACCAATGGTTCCTCCTTCTCTTCAGCTATATTGACCGAATTTGTTGGCTTCCATTTTTTCTTTTTTGGACACTCCTTTTTAAAGTGTCCTTCCTTGCCACACGTCCAACATTCTTTAGAGAATTTAGGTCTTGACTGTGATATGTTTTTACTCTTTGACCTTGCTGTCCAAGTCTTATCATTCTTCTTGTCTCCCTTGGCTCTACTGTTGCCAGCGAATAGCCTCTCCGAGTTACCTTTGGACTTGTTAAGAAATCCCTTCTCCCTTAACTCAACTTCCTTAGAATAAGCTGAGCTTGTAACATCACGGACTGTTAGAGTCTCCTTTCCGCTGCCATATTTTAATGCATCAACGAGAGACTCATACTGCTTAGGCAAGCTAGTCAAGATCTGAATAGCTTGATCTTCCTCACTGATTTTGATCTCCAGACTTGCTAGATCAACCACAAGTTTTAGAAACACGTCCAGATTTTCCTCAATTGACTTGTGTTCTTCCATTCTAAAACATGCATATCTCTGCTTCATGTAAATCCGATTAGGTAACGTCTTGGTCTGGTACTCCGCTTCCAAATCCTTCCACATATCCAGTGCTGTAGGCTCATGCATAACCTTGCGTAAAATCAGATCAGATAGACACAAACTGATCAGATTCTTTGCACGCAACTCCTTGTCTTACTCCCATGGATATGGTTTAACTTCTTTCTGTCTTCACCATCATCTTCTGTAGACACGGATTTTTCTTAAAGAACAGACCCCAAACCAACGATCTCTAGCTGACAAAGCATTTTATACTTCCAAAGACCAAAGTCGCCCTTTCGAATTTCTATACTTCAAATTTTCCCTGAAGTTGCTTCCATTATATATTAACCTTCAAACTCTTGTTTCTTTGTTTGCAGGTTGTTGTAACACGCTGTATCCTTCAAGGTCCAAATTACCAACGAGCAGAGTCTTTTTCTTAAACCATATAAGAACTCATTCTTGCTTGTTTATCGAACCTTGCCTTTGAATCTCTGAACCTGCATCTGTGATTGCTAGCTCTGATACCACTTGTATAGAATCGACCTTGGCTTTGCTCTTGTAACTACACTGAATCAACACCAATATGGTTGGCAAGTCCACCTCCAAACCAGAGACAAAATTAATATCATTATGAATCAAAAAGATTACAAGCTTTGCACTAGTTGTGTGTTCTATGCTCTTGAGAAAAATAATATTGTTGTGTCTAGCTAAGAGAAACTATCCTTATATTTATACATGATTGTTCATGGTATTCCATGTTGGAATAGGAGAACT
Organism: Moricandia arvensis; assembly: GCA_905132765.1. NCBI lineage: Eukaryota > Viridiplantae > Streptophyta > Magnoliopsida > Brassicales > Brassicaceae > Moricandia > Moricandia arvensis. The sequence goes on along the minus strand of CAJHQP010008446.1, from coordinate 5,306 downwards.
TATATTCCTAATACTATGAGTAATCACATTATTTCTTGGGCTAGCTGAAATTGAACCAAATCTTCTTTGTCTTTTCAGGTCCAAAATGCCACTAGAGGCCCAAGAGACACAAAGACTCACAGATCTCACAGTCTCTTCAATACTGTAGTAGCTTACAGAAGCTCGATCTATCTAGCAATCGATTGTCTGGTAACATCCCTCCAAAGCTGTTGGAGGTGGAACGTCCCATTCTTCATGCCCCACCGGATAACAGGAGCAGCCCATTCAGGACAGCCCAACGGCCGATCACGCTTCGACTCGGCCCAAGACCGATTAGCCTCGCGGATAAATTGCAAGTAGCAACCAAACGATGTACGCCTTAATGGGCCGACCAGAGAGCCTACTGAGAAAGAGCCTCTTAAGGGATATTGACCTAAGCCTTCAAGGGAGAGGAGAGCATACTATAAAGAGAGAGGAAAAGGCAACAAGGAAGGGGTGGAAAAGAAAACACTTACGACAAGGCGGCCAGAGTTAGGGTTTATATTATGTATTTTCTGTCCGACTTGTATCTCACGGCCAAGCCCGACAAGCCGCACAAAACCCCATTCTCGTTTCCTCATTTGTACCAACTCTCTCAACAATGGACTGACTCTTTCACTCATAAATAGTAAAACACCTTTGAAATAACCCACCGCCGAGTCATGTCACTCTATTTACTGATACACGACTGAACTTGGTTCGAACAGTTGGCGCCCACCGTGGGGCGTAACAAAGTAGCGTCAACCTAGCAAATGAGTCCGAGTAACAATTCAAGCTCCGGCGAGGAAGGAGACGCAGTAGCACCGACTCCGGCCACTGTCGTACCGTTCATCCTGACTTTCATCGATTCCGTCATGGGGCGCTTTGCGCGTCAAGACGAGGCCCAGAAACCAACCACCGAGTAACTCGCCGCCATAGCAGCCATTCTCGCGCCGTTCGCCAAAACGGCCACCACTGACCGACCTTTCTAGCGACAGCTGTTCAACACCGATCAGACAACAAACCATAACAAACAAGTCGTGGAACGCAGCCCCAAGGAGCCAAGGAACTAACTAATACTTCCACTGCTCTGGACTTACAAATCATCCAAGAAATCGCCGCCCTCAAGCAAGCCCTCCTCGACATAAGCTCAAAGATTAATGGCGTCACGACCTCCACTCCACTCATCGAGAGCGTCCTTGCGGATACTCTCCGAATACTGTTCACTAGTAAAATAACCAGCGTAAGACTCCACAAGATGGACAAGGTCCGTTTACCGACCTACGATGGTCTCTCTGACCCAACCGCCCACATCACGTCCTTCAATATCGCGATGCGGCGACATAACTTCTCCTACGAGGAAAGAGATGCCGGCTTTTGCCAGCTCTTCGTTGAAAGCTTAACGGGCGTAGCCCTCACATGGTCCACCGGCTTGCCTGAAAACTCTGTCGACAGCTTCCATGATTTTTCCTCACTGTTCCTCAAGAACTACATAATGTTCACTAGTGAGGAAGCCACCGCTTCAGACCTCTGGAACCTCTCTCAGTCACAGGGACAGAGCCTCCGCAGTTTTATGGAGAAGTTTAAAGCCATCGTGTCCAAAGTCAAAGTCCCCGACATCATCGCTGTGGACGCCCTTATGAACACCGTGTATGTGCATTCGAAGTTTCCATATGACATGTACCGTCATCCATACAAGTCCCTCTCAGACACTATTTCTTAGTCCAATAATTTTATCCGCATGGAGGAAGATACCAAAGCAATCATTAGCAAACAGAACGCAGCGAAACAAACATCGACCAAGAGCAGTGATTCTCGTCCGGAACCACGACAGCACGCCCTGGGCGATAAAGCGAATCCAAAGAAGAATTTCTTCTATATGGTTAACGAGGACGACTTCCCGGGTTCCACACTCGTGGTTCGAGGAAAGATCTGGAATCATTGGGACATGGCTGACGACGAGCAAAAAACTCAGGCGCGTCCGAAGCTTCGGGGTCGAATCCCGCAGAACCAGAAAAGTATTTCTCCTATCACAAGAGCAAGAAACATGACATCAAGGAATGCAAAAACGTGTACGAACACTTCCTCTCGTCTCTCACCAGCGGCAAGTTGGAGATCGAGCCTCCAAAGGCAAAGCCAAAGAGTAACAGCTGGAGCAAAACTAAAGACAAAAAACCTCAAAAGCCCCAGTATAAGACTCCGCGAGCCGAGCAAAAGACGAAGACAGAGGAACCCATTCCCAAAGCGCGAGAGAAAGGAGACTCGTCAGCTGATGAAGAGCAGCCGAGGAACCGACAAAGAGTCGAAGTCATCTTTGCGCGCCCAAGTACACAAGCAATAAGCAGAATTCTGATGATGGATCTAATAATCACCTTAGAAATTCTATTGTTTGGCTAATCCGTCAAAACCATTAATAAATCCTAAATCTAACAAGAGATCTACTCAGGCATATCTAAGTAGAACATAAATATAAATATATAATAATGCATATAATAAGAATAGGGATAGAAAATTGGGGTTCTAATACAATGCTTGAAAGAAGTTTTGATCTTCTCCCCCAAAACTACTATCTTTGCTATGAAAATTCTAAACTTGTCAAAGAGCTTTCTTGTGTCCCGGTTTGCATAAAACACCAACAAAGATAGTATAAATTAGGTAAAACACATCCAAGGGCAATATTGTAATTTTCCATAATTTGGGCTTCAAGTCGAGTACTCTGTGAATTGGGTTTTTGCGTGTCGACCGTTGATCGACGGCAAGGGTGCGTCGTTGATCGACACCACTCTCTGTTTGTACTTGTACTTAGCTGAATTTGACCAACTCTAGGTTCCTCTCTCTTTGAGCTCTAGAAAGTCTCATAATCTCTATAATGCTTCAAAATGCACATTGACCTAAAAAGACTCTAAAACATATTCTAGACACACATAACAGACTTCAAATATGGCTTATAATATGGTCTAAAATAGATAAATATTATTAACTCTCCCAAGCTTAACATTTTCCTTGTCCCCAAATGAAACAAGAGTAAACATGTGGAAGAGGTTTAAAACCACAGGGACTCACAAAATCTCTAACTCATCATTATCACCTCTACTATGTCACAACCACATAAAACACGTGTCAATCTCAGAGAAACTTTATATACCTTATCCTAGTATATCAACTAAATTCATTCTACCAACAACTTAGTAAATACTAGTCTAACTCACCCCCTCTACAAACTTCATTTCTTGCATAAAACAAAAGTGTAGGCTTTTCCTTGGGAATATGATTAGAGGACACATGGACTATTACTCCTGCAAGTATTTGAACACACATACAGCCTTCTCTGATCCTTTTCTTTCATCTTTCTCTCTTCTCTGAATCTCTTGATATTCTTTTTTATATAAGTCTAATGAATCAATGATGCTGCTACAGTGCATCTTGTTCATCTTTCTTTTTTTCTTTTTTTTATATATTTACCTATCCCTCACTTGTGTGACCATTCCTTTCTGAATTAGAGTAATGGGGTCATAGGTAATTTGTTAGGGTCGTACGCGGACTGAGCCGTCGTGGGTGCCGATTGCAATTGTGGGGCGTGACCTTCCCCCTTTCTTCCTAACATTCCATCCTTGTTCGCGTACGGTTGCCGACAAGCTTGGGTCCTCGTCTTTATCGACCATATAAAAATACCCTTCTTTTGTCTTCTTGTTTGTAAGGCACGTGCTGACATGGCTCCTATCGCTCTACGGGCTTTGTAGCCGCCTGCTTTATCGTATTTTGTCTGGTGATGTAAGCTTTATCCTCTTTATCCATTGTAATAAAAAAAATTTAACGGTGGAGAGCTTCCCGGAGCGACGTGGTAGGGTTTCCATACAAATCTTTTTGGAAAAAGGGTGTGTAGATGCAAGGCGTTTCTGAGTGCTTTGATGGCCGTTTCGTCTGGGATACTGACCCGGGAAACCCCCTCTTTGAACTTTTCTATGAAGTCCTTCAGGCTTTCGCCGTTTGCTTGTGTCATTTTCCATAGAACTGCGGCCGAGGCTCCCTTTCGTGTGAAGATGATGTAATGCTTGGGGAACTGGGATGACAGTTCGCGAAAGCTGTTGATTGAGTTCTCAGGTATCCGAGAGAACCAGGTTAGCGGCGGTCCCGAGAGGGTTTTGACGAAAAGCTTACAAAAGCTGGCGTCTTTTTCTTCTTCCGAAAAAAAATTCTTCCCATCGCTATGTTGATGGTTGTTCCATGTTGGGTGGGGTCACAATCGCCGGTATAGTATGGGATATGCAGCGTTTCGGTTTGACGGACCCTTATGTCAGTAATCCTGCGGGTGAACGGGGTTCGTAGGGTTGCAGCGATGACGCACTCAATATCGGGTTGGGGATCTTCGAGCTGAGGTTCTGTAATGTGAGTTTAAGCTCTGCAATTTAGATATTGGTTTCAATTTCCGGGTTGTGGGGACATGTGATGTCTGCCCGTCGCCGGCTGGTGTTGGGTTTGTTGAGATGAAGAGCTGTCTTTGTACATTTTCAGCTGCATCTGTTTTGCCGGCTCGAGGGGCTGCAGCGGTGAGGGCCACGAGTCGTTCGTTTGTTTCTTTCGTGTCCCTTTCTTGTGCTAGAAGGTAGTCGATGACGTTCTTCATAATGTTGTGCAGGTCGCCGAGGTTGGCGGCTGCTTCCTCGGTTTATTTCCCTTGGGACGACGTGGCTTCGATCGCCGTTTCCTTACCGTGTTCGGCAGGGGCTTTCCGCTGGGTTCATGGGATAAGGCTATCTAACGTTGCTTCCTAAACTGTCCTCACATACGGCGCCAAATGTTTAGTCAAGATTTCGGCTAAGTGATTATGTAGAAGAACATTGTATTTACTGGGTTTTTAAGAATCGTTTTATAAATTTTCATGTGTTTTTACAAGAGGTTTGGATATGAAAACAATGAACAAGAGGAATCTTGTGATCGGAAACTGGTCGGAGTATCCAAACTGTAGCTTTTGTCGGTTTTGAGAGTTGTCTACTTGATTTTGAATACTCTTTTTCTTCTCTTTATCCTCTCTTTATACCCGGCCTCTTTTGGATATATTTTGGGCTTGACTTAATTCGGCTGAGCCGAGATGGTCGTGGACCGGTAAATCGGGGACTGCAATCCTCACCTTTGCTTTGTTGGGCCGAAATTCAATATCCGTCTCGGCCTTAAAGGGGGGGAGGGGTGAAACTCTCCTCTAACAATAAGATAACCACTACTTTCATGTCTAAAACCCTTCTTGACCATATAAAATCTTTTCTAATGCTAATTTGCAGTTCTTCAAGCCTTTTCTCCTGCAGTTTGTTGTT
>CAJHQP010008445.1:0-26906 GCA_905132765.1 Moricandia arvensis | reverse complement strand
AGTGCATACACTCTTTTTTACTGCACGATCCGTGATATCTTCTGCTGCTCGAGTTCGAGAGGAGGTGGAGTTTCGAATGCTGAGACATGCGGAAGCACTGATCGTCCGCCCTCATGTTACTTTAGAAGTGTTAGAAGGCGGCATTTTCTATTCGGTCATTATGGTTTCTTATCCAGATAGGTCATAATTCGATTCTTAGATCGCTTAGAATAGTTCGATAAGAGGTCAACTTTCACTGGTCGGTACAGAATCTATGCCGGACCTAATTGTCGACTATCTTGTGGCTTTCTGTATCCGCAAGATACGATTTTTCTCGCGGTCCGGTACTGTCAAGCGCGAGGAACGATATGTAGGTGTGGTAAAAGCGTGTTGAGGTCTACTTTCACAGTTGGCAAAAACGCTATTTATGTGTGTGCGTATAACAGGCCCTAGGGTATACGGAATTCATTCAATTCTTAGGCGTATATGGTGTCGCTAATGTATCATGGTTGAGTACTTCTTGATCGTTATTCTTTTTGCCGATTTCTGACCACTGTCTATCTGCAGTTGTTGATCCTCTCGTTTACGGCAGACATGCTTACTGTTAGGGACATTTTCCGTGTGGTCCGTTATGTTGGGGCTATTTCTCTCCGAAATGAGTTTGAGCGGCAGTTTGGCATATAATATGGCTCGAGCTTGACTCTCTAAGGTAGTGAAGAAGGTTTGGTGCTGGTCATGGAACACTTTGTTGCATATGATATTCCTCTCTGACGGGAGAGAGAAATATTCGAAAGACAGAAAGTTGATGCTGAGTCGAAGGCGATGTTGCTATAAGCGGGATGGCCGCTGCCTATGGATGAGTCGTACGCGACACATTCTATCTGGGATGGAATGTGGTACAAGTAGACCCATTGTCTTCGTTTGGAGTGGCTCCGACCTGGACGCCTACCTTGCCTGCACTCAAACGTGTCGTTGGGTAAGCATGTGCTAACAAATAGCCATACTAGATCAGAGAAGTTTTTTCGGCTGCGTTAATGTTATGCATGGGGGTTAGTTTTCGTATTTGTATTCACATTTGTTTGTCAGTTTCGCCCATAATAATTTAAAGAACTCTTTTTCAGGCCCTTCACATGGTCAGACGAGACCATAGGGGGAGCTGTTTGGAAGCGCAGACGGCTCAATTTAGGTAAAGATGGCCGAGAAAGAGATTGCTCGTTTGAACAGAGCGAGGCTTAGGTGCGCTGCTGCTGCCGCGAAACAGATCTCGATTTGGAGAGAACTTATAATCTTTTTCGTGCGCAGAAGATCCAAGCGCAGGAGATGGATTTGATCTGAATGATCCTTGGCTCAATTTGCAGTTCACTTAGAGAGTTTAAGCCGGTGCATATTTAGTCCTTTGGAGCCTATAGAGAGTCGGCCGAGGTTCTGTAGGTGCTTTATGGGCGCACGCAGGCTGATGACTACAACTTCGTAACTGGAAGATGAATATGTCGAAGCATTTGCGAACCTCACCAATACGGAGCAGATGATCCCTCAGATCAAAAGGAAAATTTGTTAGAGGTTTGGGACCCGATCCTTGGTTTCTCCTGACAAGGAGGAGTCGACCTGCTGCGCTGGTAGAGAACATTGAGGTGTTGATCAAGTTCCGGCTCCCTCAGGCGTTAGTGATTACTCGATATCGGGTAACTTTGTTTATAGCTAGTGAGGGTAACTTGGTTCCCTCTTTATTGTTATGTTATGTTTCTGATGTATCGTACTCGCGCCTTAGGTTTTTTATTAAATATATTCCTGTCTTCGTAGCTTTCTTTTTACGAAAAAGCATCAACGATAACGAGAGAGAGTGTGTTCCTCATTTCTTCGTCCTAGCAGATCGTGATACTTGTTGTTGTGTTAGGACATAGATTTAGAGATGTAGGCATTTTGGAAGAAGTTTATGAACGTCCTAAGTATCAACAGTAAGAGGCAAGTTTTTGTTTCTCATTTCAATGATACTATACGCTTCGAGAATTAAGATTCGAGTTAGGGGTAATCGCTAGATTTATTTTGTGCGCTAGGAGTATGCAGGGTCGATCGGCTTACTTGACGTCGTTTAGGTTTTGAACCTATTCGTTTTGGTATCGAGAATCTGCGATGAGTTCTTGGCTACATCAGTGATCTGCATCATCGTATTGGGATTCAGTATCTTTCCAGACTGTTTTAAAGTTTCAAAGTATTGACCACATATCAGATTTCTCTAGCGCGTGCTTATCTTCGGTCGATGTTTGAGTGCCAATTCTATGAGAGGAGCAGGTCGGGCTAGCGTTTGTTTGATACGGTTGATTGTTCGTCGGGACCTAGTCGACGAACATAGATAGTAAGCAGCAAGTAAATTGTCTTTTCTATCTTGTGTTAGTTATTAATTTATAGTCGGCGTTAGTATTTTTATTCGAGGTTCGGAATAAATTTTTATAAGTCTGCGACGCTCTCGCTTTTTCTCTGAAGATGTTTTCTTTGGGTAAAATGTGATTTTACGTTTTGGTCGACAGAATTCTCATTTGATTATGCAACTGGATGTAGCTTGTTTGAAAGCGTTTAAAAGTTTGTTTTAACTCCGTTTGGTCGTTGCATTTCCTTTTCGTATGATTTTTGTTTCAGGTATACTCGATAACTATTTGTACTTACTTATGCGTCTTTTTTGACGAATCATGATTGCCACTCTGGCCGTACAGTATTTGCGAGATTAAGTATTATTATGCGAATCTTGTTTTTAAAGATATCGCGTACAAAGGTGAATAATTTAAAATGTGCGACAGAAATGATCCGCAGTTACAGATGACGGTCTAAGTTCAAACTTCTGTAGGAGATAAATGAAAAGAAGATAAATGTCAAGTTACGGATAAACTTGGAAAATCGAGAAGATACAGAATATTCGTGGAGGATAAACTAGAATCATGGGCAAAAAAGAAGAAGAGCCGACCGACAAGGCCATATAAACGAGAGTCAGTCCAAGGATACAAAGGTTCCGAAATTAGGTCTAGGGAAATTATTGTTAGCTCTAGGAGAATTAAGACTAGGTGGCTAGACTAGGGAGTTTTAGTACTTACAAACGTTTTACTGCTCTCGATCTCTTGTTCTAATTGTTGCAAATTTCCGTCATGACAGTTTTCGGTGAATCTCTGTAACTTAACTTCATCTTAATTGATAAACGCCCTAAGCAACTTCTTCGATATTTTGTATGCTTCTTTTTCGCGTAGTGAGTGTGCTTTATGCAGAGATCCTGGACACTCAGGAAAGTTAGACTTTCGTTCACTTTTCTCCATTACAGAATCACAGTATTAATTTCGGTTCCGCCTACAGCGGCACCATGCGATCCCAAGTTTACTCTGTGGAATTGCGCTTCCAGGATCTCGTGGTAGGGCCAACTCAAGGAAAAAAAGAGACTCTGGATACTTCCGCTCTTCTTTGAGAGGGAATCTCATGAGCAGAGCTCGAAGGGTTTTCTCGCTGAAATGAACTCGGCATCGAAGGTTCTGCGCAACTCGTTCACGAGTTTGTAAGCAATAGCTCCATGATCATAGGACAGGGAAGCTCCAACTTCGACTTTGGAGTCTGTTCGCAAAGGACGACAATTAAACCTCTTTGCAATTTTATGGATAGATTCAAAAGCATCATGTCGAGAGTGAGCAGGATCAGCAATAAGGTCACTATTGATTGGCTCAGAAAGACGCTCTATTGCAAGTCAAAGTCCAGGATGCTCTCCACAAGGCAACGACTACATCATCATCAAAGAGGATATGAAAGTCCTTTCGAAAAAACATAAACCCATGAAAAGCATCTTCGTGGCAGCAGGGCAGAAGCCAAAAAAAAAACTCTCGTAACGAACAAGTACGTCCAATACGAGGGGGAAGATATCAAAGGAGCCCATAACTATGCTATTAATCCGCACCAGAATATGAAAGAACATTGGGAAACATTTGGATCCAAAATTCCACCTACGATGAGAATACCTTATGCGAGTTTCACCAGACTAAGGGCCACTCCACTTTGAACTGCAAAGTTCTCTGTGTGAGACTAAACAACAAAACTACTCGCAGGAGAAATTTCGGAAGTAACCGGTATAAAAGATCTCATCCGAGACACCGACCGTTCCACCAAAAATGATCAAACCTCGCTAAGGGAAAACACTCCTCAAGGGAATCGATCGAACGAGAATGAAAAACGGGGAAGAAAGCCAAACGAAAGAGGCAACGACAACAATCGTCGCTGAGTAAACATATTGGAGGATCCACACTACTGCCATGATACTGTACGCCAACAAAGAACTATCAACGGAAGAATGATACAAGCACAAACTGGTATCCGCCTCTAAACATCCCAAATGACACGATCACTTTCGAGGAATGGGAGACCGTCGTAACGACAAACCCCACTTTTGATCGATCTTGTGATAAAATACCTCAAAGTTTACAGGGTCCTCATAGACACGGGAATCACCATTGATGTTAGCTTCCGCGACACCATCAAAATAATGAACATCAATCTGTCTGAATTCACACCAACGCCGAGACCACTGATTGGTTTCTCCTGCACAACGTCGATGACTCTCGGATCGATTAGACTCCCGGTCATGGTCCAAGAAATCACGAAAATCGTCAACTTCGTATTCGTCGATCATCCTGAAATCTACAACGTGATCAAGGTAACACCCTGGATAAAATCCATGAAGGCAGTCCCATCAACATACCATCTAGGAATCAAGTTCCCCAACTCTGCACGGAACCACAGCAATCTGGGGATGGCAAAAGAAGTCGCGACTTTGCTTCTTGGCGGAACACAAGCTCAGGAAAATCATGATGACACCCATGTCCATACCAAACGTGCGAAGACAACTCAGCCATCGGCTGAAAACGCTTCAGAACAAGATGATCCGAATCATCAACTTTGGCAACGACTTCGGATAAAGAAAGCAAACAAACCTCCGAGCCCAACGCTCTAGCCCAAACGGAGGAGACAACCTGAAGAATTCTTGAATACAGCGACAGTCACCAGGACTAAGAAGATTGATGCCACCTCGTCAAACGTGTAAAACACTCACCGAAAAAACTGAACTACGATATGGCTTGATCCCCGAAAGAGGTACGTAGGCCAACTCGTTCAAGACGAGTTCAGATATCCCCCACTCTAAAAGGGGGTGGGGGCGGGTACATATAGGTATACTGGTATACTCCCACATTTTAAAATATTTGTCTTTGTACTCGATATTTTTAATATCGATATTCGATAATAAGACAATGCAATATGATTCCCAAAATCTCGCAAATCTCTTTTATCGCAGTAATACTTAATTGCACAAATTACTTTACAGCTAGACTGGGAATCCACGATTCGTCCAAAAACTGCCAAAGTAAGAACAAACAGTTATCGTATAACCTGGAAAAAAAATATCATACAAAAAAGAATGTCTACCGTTGAAATAGAAAGGAGAAGCTTGATTCCAGAGCTTTATTATACAAAAAAAGAATGTCTACATTGAAAGATCATTGTTCTTCATTATAACACATCACCAACCTCTTATTTTAACATGGTAACAGAGCTTTAATCTCATAAACTCTTTATATTCCGCAAAATCCATTATTTCTTCCATTTACTATGTTTTCCATCTTCTCTGTTTTCTCTGTCTTACTCATGTCTACTGTGTTTCTCTCATTATGTTATCAGAGTATATTCATTAGGACATTCTAAGCTCCTAACTCTCTCGTTATTCAAAAATCTCATTTGTGTTTCTGGTTTTTAAAATTTATGTGTTCTTCATCTTTACCCACTGGGCAATAGCTTTATCCATTGGGTAAAAGAATGTCCTACCGTTGAAATAGAAAGGAGAAGCTTGATTCCAGTAACCCTTGAGGATACTAACTACCTACTTTGGTCAAGAGTGGGCAAAGTTACCTTGGGAAGTCATGGACTTTGGGACAGCCATATCATGAAGTCCGCAGCTTCAAAGAGGATAACTCAAGAGGATGGTCAATATATTTGCCTGAGGGATAAAGACAAGTGGGTCCGAGAGGACCAAAAAGCACTTGAGATCATTCACAACTCTCTATCAGGATCAATCTTGGAGGCTTACTCACATTGTGAAACCGCCAAGGATATTTGGGAGAGTCTTTAAACAGTGTATGGGAATCTATCCAACCTGAGCCGTGTGTTTGAAGTCAAGAGGATTATCATCAACCTGAGCAAGGAGGAAGTAGAGTTCAATCAGTATTTTGGCAAGTTAAGAAGCTTATGTGAAGAGATGGATGTGGTCAGACCCTTCTCCTTGGATCCGGACGTTATCAAGGAAAGATTTGAACAAGAGAAGTTCTTCAACCTTCTCCTGAACCTAAATCCATCCTACAATCACCTAATCAAGCATATTCTGAGAGAAGACAAGCTCCCCAACCTAGAAGGTGTGTGTGCTCTGGTTCAAAGAGAACAAGTATCTCACACTCTCTTAAAAGGGAAAGAAAGTAAGAACCCCTTGTAAAAGATATGAAAAGCAAGAAAGGAAAGATGGTGCTGATACCTGGATACAAGAAGGTCAAGAAAAACATGTCAGGAACGGTACCAAGCAAAGCTGGTTTGATACCAAACCTGTTGGAAGGAAACTCAAGGAGGATGAGCAAGAAGTTCTTAAAGGAGCATCCATGTATTCAGCCTTCGTAAGCTACTCTAATGGAAGAGGACTGTGGAACAAGGCAATGATCAATGATGGCCCCATCAGAATGAGTGATATTGAGCCTCTAATCAAAGCTGCCAAAGCCATTATCTTCTCCAAGAAGTCTGGTACACATTCCCTTCTCTCTAAGCAATTATAATAGATTCTGGAGCTAGTCATCATATGATTAGTGATAAGAATCTAATTAGTATTGTTAGGCCTACTTTAAGGAATGTAGTAGTAGAAAATGGTGATAAGGTGAAGATAGAAGGAATAGGGAACCATAAGTTGTTTGATAGGGAATCCACGGCTTTCTACATGCCTAGTTTTACATCTAACTTCCTCTCAGTGAGAAAAGCCATGGTTGACCTGAATTTTCAGGTTTTATTTAGGCCTAATGTTGTTGAGTTACAGGACCTTAAGACAGGAAAGGTGATTGGAGAAGGAAACAGCAAAGATGGTTTTTACCATGTCCAAAAGAATAAGCCTTCTTACCCTTCTACTTCTACTCCTTTATGCATGACCCGTTCTAATCTATGTGATAGAAGTACTTGGCATGCTATATTAGGACATCCACACTCTCGTTCATTAGAAATCATGATGCTTGATGTGTCATTTAGTCACTTGGATTGTGAAGCATGCCATCCAAGGAAAGCATTGCAAATCTGTAATTCGAACATCAGTAACCACCTATGAGAAATGCTTTGACTTAGTTCATTCTGATGTTCGGACCTCTCCATGTATGTCTAGGGATAATCACAAGTATTTTGTCACTTTAATATATGAAAAATCAAAGTATACTTGGTTAACATTGCTGCCTTCTAAGGATCGTGTGTTAGATGCATTTATGAACTTTCAATCTTACGTCAGTAACCACTTTAAGGCAAATTTGAAAGTACTGAGATCAGACAATGGAGGAGAGTATACATGTCATGCATTCAAGAATCACTTGGAAAACATGGCATAATTCACCAAACAAGCTGTCCCTATACACCTTAGAAATATGGAGTGGATGAAAGAAAGAATAGGCATCTCATGGTGGGTGCTCGATCAATGATGTTCCATGCCAATGTTCCTAAGAGATTCCGGAGTGATGTTGTGGTGACAACATGCTACCTTATTAATCGGATCCCAAACTAAGGTGATGAAGGATATCTCTCTCCTTATGAAGTGTTGAACCAAACCATACCATACATTCATCACCTCAGAGTGTTTGGATGCATCTGCTTTGTGTTGATACCAGGAGAGCAAAGGAACAAGATAGAAGCAAAGAGTACCGAAGTGTATGTTCATTGGCTACTCTTCTACGCAGAAAGGATACAAGTGCTACAATCCTGAAACAAGGAGAGTTCTTGTATCTAGAGATGTGAAGTTTATGGAAGGAAAAGGATTCTATGCTGAGAAGAATTGGGATGAGCTCAAAGATCTGTCCCAAGCATCAGATAGGGCAAATAACCTGAAGAGCATCTTACAGAATCTTGGAATCAATTTATCAATTGAAAATCAGACCACCATAGAAGCTACTCCTACTCAAGTGACTGAACAAGAAGCTGAAGAGGTCACTTATCATGATCCTGAAGGGGGAAATGAACAAGAACCAATAATGTAACATGGTTCAGAAGTTCATGATCAGGATGGAGTAAAGATCAAGTAATTGAAACTGCTCAAGATCATGAAGAAGAAGAACAAGACAAGGTTCAACCACTAAGAAGAAGCACAAGGATCAGGAATGATCCCTCCAATTGGGTGAACACAAGGGTTTATTACAACAATCAGGCAGTGGCTCATCCAACTTCAGTGGTATGCTCATTTGCGCAATTCTCAGTTGAACATCAAGCATTCGTCACTGGATTGGATCAAGGATATAATCCAAGATCTTATGAAGAAGCAATGGAGCATGTTGAATGGAAAGAGTCAGTTGGAAATGAGACCAATGCCATGATTATAAATGACACTTGGTATGAGAGTGAGCTTCAAAAGGGAAACTAGGAAGTCTCAAGTAAGTGGGTCTTCACAATCAATGACTAGGCAAATGGCAAAGTGGAGAAGCGCAAAACAAGACTGGTGGCAAGATGCTTCACTCAGACATATGGAGAGGATTATGTGGAAACATTTGCACCACTGGCCAAACTACATACCATTTGAATCATCCTCTCTCTTGCAATAAATCTAGAGTGGGAGTTAGGGAAGATGGATGTCAAGAATGCTTTTCTTCAAGGAGAGCTAGAAGATGAGGTCTACATGCATCCTCCTTCTGGTCTCGAGCACTTGGTCAAGTATGGAAATGTTCTAAGACTCAAGAAAGCCATCTATGGACTGAAACAATCACGAAGATCTTGGTATCACAAGTTGAGTACTACATTAAATGGAAGAGGCTTCAGGAAGTCAAAAGCTGATCACACTCTATTCACTCTTCCTGGTCCAAGAGACGTTGTGGTCATATTGATTTATGTGGATGATATAATCATCACATGCAGTGACATAGAGGGCATCCAAGAAACTAATGTATTCCCCAAATCTGTGTTTGATATTTTATATTTAGGTGAACTCAAGTACTTCCTTGGAATTGAAGTATGCCGCTCTAAAGAGGGGTTCTTCCTATCCCAAAGGATGTACACACTTGATCTTTTAACTGAGGCATGAAACCTTGGACAAAGACCAGCCAAGACTGCACTTGAAGAAGGTTATAAAGTGCTGCGTGAGAGGGAGTTTGAAGATGAAACTTATGAGGTATCTAAGGGAAGTTCCGGGTCAAGCTGTTTGGATGGGATGCAATGGAAGCACTGAAATAGTTGGATATTGTGATGCTGATTGTGCAGGAGATAGGGTTGATAGGATATCAACCACTGGTTATTGTACATTAATTGGAGGCAACCTAGTGACTTGGAAGAGCAAGAAGCAGAAGGTTGTATCATATTCAAGTGTTGAGGCTGAATATAGAGCTATGAGGAAGTTGACCAATGAGTTGATATGGATAAAGGGATTGCCTGGAGACTTGGAATCGAGAAAATATCACCCATCACAATGCATTATGACCATCAAGCAGCCATTCACAAGGCCAACAACTCAGTCTTCCATGTAAGAACAAAACACATTGAGGTAGACTGCCACAAGGTTAGAGAAGTTGTGGAGAAGCAAATCATCCTACCTTGTTATACAAGAAGTGAAGACCAGCTAGCTGATATCTTCACCAAGGCAGCAAGTACCAAAGTTTGTGAGACCATCCACTCTAAGTTGGGATTCATAGACCTCACATCCTACTGACTTTTTTAGCATGGAGAGCTTTACTCTTTTTCCGTAGTATGTTTTTGTCCCACTGGGTTTTACGCACTAAGGTTTTAATGAAGGAGGTTCTTCATGTTTCCAAGCTTGACAATTCCCTATAGTCAGGCTTGAGGGGGAGTATTTAGATGAAAAACCAAAGAGAGACAATGTAAGAAAGGATGATGAAGACACAAGAATGATCAAGATGGAGTTGTCCGTACAGTTTGATAATATCTTGACCTGAAGTGTAGTGCAAGGCAAGCAACATTTAGGAATGAACAAAGAGGGTAGGAAAAGTATTCATGAGAGTCTTGTGACCCGTTCTGGTCAATATGGACGTTGGAGGAAGCTGCCAAGAAGAGAAGTTACATGTTGCTTAAGAATTCAAATGCAAGCAGCTGTCACTTTCACTCCCTAAACATGTGCCATTGTCTCTTTCTGTTTAATCTTTATTTTATTCTTTCTGGTTTTCTATATATTATGTAACAAGGATCTGAATACAAGCAAGGAAAATCAGTCTCCTAGTCTGATTGCACTCTCTCTCACTCTCTCTCTCTCTCTCTCTCTCTCTCTCTCTCTCTCTCTCTCTCTCTCTCCCTCTCTCTCTCTCTCTCTCTCTCTCTCTCTCTCTCTCTCTCTCTCTTTCTCTCTCAAACTCATCCATACTCTCTCTCTCTCTACTTGTTCTTCATCATTCTTCATCTGTTGTTCATCAAATACTTCACAGTTCTTGACTATAAACATCATAACCTCTTATTCTAACAATTCGCCCTCTAACATTGGAGTCCCTGAGGACTATGTAAGCTCTTCAAGTAATCACTTGCTGGAGAAGCTTCATATTGGCTTAAGCAACTACCACTAGGATCTCTGACTTCCTAGACTGACACCAAGAACACTTTTTGCGTAATTTCTTTGACGACGCAAAAGCAGAAGATCATAGGAGCAATATTGCTACTTTTCACAAGAACTTTGAGAGTCTTTCAGAAACTCATGGATCATATTCAAATCATAACAGAGAGATTATCCACGTCACTGGTTCAACGAAGTGCAGTTTATTAGCACTTTCTTCAGAGGTATTGGATTACAGTATCAGATGGATTTGGACACAACAAGTGAGGGAAATTTTAGCACTATGAGTCCTGAAGAAGCTACAAGTTCGATTGATAATCTGGCATCCAACAGCAGTACCAAGAACACATATTTTGAGAGGAAGAAATCAACTTCAGCTGTGAGCAAGGTGCATATCGAAAAAGTCAAGGCAAAGCTGGATAGTGTTCTGAAATTTCTTAAGTAGCAGGTTACTTTTGCAGAAGTAGAAGCAATAGAGTCTGGAGATGATGAGATTGAAGAAGGGGATCTGAACTACATCGAACGGAACAGTTTCGAGAGACAAGGGAATACAGGTTTTAACAGGAACTCCTATGGGAATTTTCAAAGGAGTAACTTTAATCACGGTTCACAGCGAAAGCCCTTCAACAACAACATGACTTATGGATCTTCCTACTACTAGAATCCTCTTCCAGAAGCTCAAGAAAGTAAGATCAAATCAATGGTTGACACAGTTATAGAGGAACAACAGAAGATGACTATTGATTTCAATGGAAAGATAGAACGTCTGTACCTGAACCTCAATACCAAGTTCGAAAACCTCAGCACGCATGTGAAGGAGTTGGAGAATCAAGTGATGCAGACAAGTGAGACCATTAGGAGGCGTGATAGCTTGATTAAGGAAAAAACTGGAGGCGGACAAAAGCACCACGTCAGTGCATTGATTGATGATGATTTTTGGCAGGAGGTTAAGAGGGATAAACTCCTAGAGAGTGATTTTTGTGTGGAAAGTTCAATGTCATTCAGTAGTTCCCATTGGCGTCAATCGACAGTGAATCCTGCAGTATCAGTGGCTTCGTGTGAATCGACTAACATTGATTGACACAGAATTCAGAGCCTGACTGCCAAAGCGATAGACGCATTGATCGACAATGCAACCTTTGCATCGATCGACCGATGAGAAAACCAGTTCGACTATCGAACATCAATGCAAGTTTAATTGTGCGTCTAACCGTGACCATTTCAGAATAGAATATGAACACATCTAAAGCTATACAGAAGATGGGGGACACTCCAATAGGAAGCAAAGATCCCCAAACATCAACGCATAAAAGCCAATGATAAGGAGATGGATAGTTTTGCTAAAAGAGTTTTCAAAATTCCTGTAGATATTTCTTTTGATGAAGCTTATTTTACTCACAAATTGTTTATGTTTTTCTAAGAAACAAGGGAGACAGATGATGATATAGAAATCATGTTCAATTATCCCTGAGAGAAGATGAAGCAAAGGACTTTTCTGAGGAAGAAAAGTGATCCTGGAAAGTTTGTGGTTCCATGCTTCATCAATGGCAACAAATATCTCAATGCCATTTGTGATACTTGATCATCAGTGAGAATTATGCCAAAGTCTATGCAGAGGAGCTGAAACTGAAAGTGAAACCCTCCATTGATTCTTTCACATTCGTAGAATGCTCAAATTGAACTCAGGAGGGATGTTAATAGATGTTCCAGTGCAGATTAACAACACCCTAGTCCCACTAGACTTCTATGTGATGGACATCAGGAATGATTGTAACTCTTCACTACTACTTTGGAGAGCATTGATGGCCATTGTGGGAGCTATTTGCGATATGAAGTTAAACAGTTCGTATCTTTCTCTAATTGATCAAAATATTTTTTTATGAACCTGTTGAGAATAAGAACAAAGCTACTTTGATTGAATTGTGTAATCATGCATAGCTTGTGGCCACATGCTTCTGCGATTATGAATTCAATGAGGAGTCGGAACATGGAGGATCGATCGATACCCAACCTAGACAATCGATAGAGAGCTTGCAGTTAGACAATCGATCAACACCCACTCCTCGACACTCACCCTTCAAAACCGATCAACACTTACCATGCAGAAGTCGATTAAAACCCATCCTACCTCAAGTACGATGAAGATTACAGAAAATAAGAGATACTAGAGTACCGTGATATTGCTATAGAAGAGGCTGTTTTTTTCCATGTTTCCCATCGAATCGGGAAATAACCATCGATCGATACGGGTATTAAGTCCAAGTCCGAACTAGATTAAGAAGAAGAGCGCGAGAGGGAATGTGGTTATCTACAACCAGGTGAGTTTGGTATTATGAGTGATCTAGATTATCACACAAGAGCTATGTATGCCAGAATTCTGCATGTCACGAGGGAAGATGTGGCATATATACTTGCGATGGCTAATGGAGCTGGGAACCTTTTCAGTCAACAGTTTGATTATCGGGAATCGATCGACGTTCACCATACACCATCGATCGACACCCATCAGGCATACCGAGGATACTGTAAAGCTTACAAAGAACACAATGCAGATTACATAGCGGAAGAGCTGATTGAGTCTTGCGGCCTAGCACTGGAAGAAGCTGGATGGGAAATGAACGCAAATATGGATAATCGAGCATCAATCGACAGCATCTCACTGACATCAAACAATATCAAACGCACACCAGAACAAGAACTTAGAGCAGAAGATAAAGATGTTGGTTATCTTCGACTAGATGAGTTTGGAATTTCCAGAACACAGAAGGACGTGTGACACGAGGTTTTATGTATTCAATGCTAACTCTATCAAATTAACTCTACGAACTACTCTTCCAAGAGAGGTCAAATTGTAGTATTTGGGGATCAAATCAACAAGGAGTGTGGGCACACAATAAACTCAATACAGTCATGATTAAGCTAGGGGAATAGATTAATAACTAATAAATAAACTATAGCAGATAATTGATTGATTGGTAAGTAAACAATAATAATAAATATCTAGATCTAGGGTTTCATGCAAGTGGATTATAGAGGATAGAAACAAAGCGTATTAATCATAGAACTCGATATCTAATGTAAAAGACGACCAGCTCTCGCTGCAAGTCTAATCTATTGACTAAGTCCAATGTCTCAGCTCTCGCTTGTTGACACGAAATGACTGTCGATCGATGCCAATGATCCTGTGTCGATCGAGGCCAATGATCCTGCGTCGATCGATGGTCTCTTTAGTCAAGCTTTATGACATAATTCGATAAGTTCACTAAATTAACTAAATCAACTCTCGTTTGTTTCTAGCAACCTAGCTCAACGGGATTAATTCGGGTAGTACACCATGCTCTCGCTTGCGCCTAACTATCCTATGATCAGGGTTCTTGTTAGTTACTCTAGAACACAAGCAATAAAAAAAATTCTATTGATAGATCTAATAATCATCCTAGCAATTCTATTGTTTGGCTAATCCATAAATACCATTAATAAAACCCCTAAACCTAACAAGAGATCTACTCAGACATGATATTTGTCACATAAATCATAGATGAATAGAATATATATAGAATAGAAATCAAATAAACAACCAAAGGAGTTCCAGGAGGACTATTAAGGAGTTCTGACGCATCTGAGCAGTTTTGCATCTCTAACAGCTCGAGAATCACCAAGTTCTCCAGAATATACCTGACCCTGAATATACTCTAAAACATACTCCAAACACATATAATAGACTCTAAATAGGGCTGATATCATGGCACAATAGTGGTAATATCAGGCTCTATCAACTCCCCTAAGCTTAACTTTTGTTTGTCCTCAAGCAAACAAAGCCTGTGAAAGAGGTTTTAAAAAGTGGAAACTCACATTATGTCTAAGTATAAACTATCATCCTAATTTGTTGCAAACCACATCCTTTCAAGTAAATCACAAAGGAAATTTATATATCATATCCTAGTATAGCAACAAAATCCATTCTACCAACAACTTAGCGAATACTACTCTGACTCGCCATCTACTGATTTCCTTTCTTTGCATAAAATAAAAGTGCATGTTTTTCCTTGGGAGTATCGATCAAAGGATAAATGGACTCTTACCTCTGTAAGTATCTGAACACACAGTAGTCTTCTCTTATTCCTTCCTCTTTCTCTTCTCACTTCTTCTAAGTCAATGTCTCCCTTCTTTTGAGGGTATAATTTATTTTTTTTAATTAACTGAGATATTTGGATAAGCTTCCATGAATCAAGACCTAATGGTTTTTGCCACCAGATCCTGTTCACTTCTTTTTGACCTTTATTTCTTTCTAGGATATATGAATTAAGATTTAATGGTTGTAGCCACCAAATCCTGTTCGATTCCTTTTTAAATCTGAATGGGAGAAAGATGGGAATCAGAAGCACACAGACTTTTACCTTCCAGACTTGCTGAAGGAATCTGATCCAGTGTATATCAAATCCCAAAGCAAGCAAATAATGTCACGATTAGTGTTGGAAATCAGCTTCGGTTCCTTCAAACTTTCTAAGCAAATGTGATATAGCGGCATGATGATCCACTTTGGTATCTCTAGTAATCTCTGCAAACAACCTTCTAAGAATGATGCTAAAGTGCGGTTCGTAAATAATAAATTTTGATCATAGTCCCCTTCTTGATTCAATAATTTTTTTTAAAAAAACTTATGTATATATAATAAATAAAACTCAAAAAATCAAATAGCATCAACAAACCTCCCTCAGATTAAATTACACTGTCTCTAGTGTAATCGGTCCCGGGATTGGTTAGAAAAAAAAACAAATCATAAGTAATATATTAAGAGAGAAACTAGATTCCAGACTCTGTAAAAGAGTGTCGATCAATGGAAGATGGATGGTGTCGACTGATGGTCATGATCCATGGTCGATCGATGTTATTATTTAGTGTCGATCATTGGTACACCTAAAAGTTTATACTTTGTTCTTTTATTTTTATTTATTTTTATTTTTATTATTTTTATTATTTTATTTATTATAGAAAATAGTACTCAAAATAGAACGCAATATCAGTAATACCTCCCCCAGACTTAAAAACACTATCACCAATGTTATACAGTCTCAGATTGGTGAAGGAAAATAAATCATAAGGACCAAATTTTAGACAAGGAAAAATGATATACCTGCTTGTTGATGGTGACTATCAATCGACAAAGTTAAGTGGCGATCGATCGATAATAGCATTACTCCGTCGATCGACAGTGATCAAGTGTCGGCCGATGCTCTGTGCAGACTATCTTCCTCGGATTTTTGTTATTTTTTTTGAAAACTTGTAATAATAAAATAAAATTTGAAATTAGACTAATATAATTTAAAACTAATTAAAAACTTACTAAACAGTTGGTTGCCTCCCACTCAGCGCTTGATTATAGTCAGTAGCTTGACTTTTTGGAACTCTGATTCAGTCTAGATGAGATTGGGGACTTCCTTAAAAACAACTCCCAATATTCAATGTCTTCAGATTTATCACCCTTACTGTGAAAACTTCCATAGACTCTTCGATTTTTGTCTATCATCTCAAAAATAAGAAGTGCTCGAAGCTTTGAAAATTGCTTAAAGAAGCATCTGTTGCGCACTCTGTATTTCCTGACACCATCGAGAAGTGGGGAATCAATGATAACCATGGACTGCCTATGGTGCTTTTCCTCTTCTTCCAATTCCTCTTCTTCTTCCCCCCCCCCCCCCCCCCCCCCCCGAGTTGTCTGATCTTGTGGTGCCTCCAACAAAAAAGATTACGAAACACTTGAAACTCATTCTTCTCTGATCCGTGATGAGTGTCGATCGACACTCTAGTGTTGATGTCGATCGATGTTCCAATGGCTGCATCGATCGATTCACCAATGATGGTGTCGATCGATGCTGCGACCGACGGTCCTTGGTCAGCGTCACCTTCATACTTCAATACTCTCTGAGAAACAACTGTATACTGAAGAGCATCAAATACCTCAACGTAGAGATCCATATGCACACTTCCATCTGGTGGAATAGGAATTTCAACCTCAAAAACAGCATGGGGAACCACAAACTTCACAGGGTCATGTACCATCTTCGCTCTTTTGTGAAAACCAGCAGCTTCTTCTGTGCAGATAGGTGGTTGTGAATGTTCTAGGACAGAAGGATGTGAGGTCTTAGACATGTGCATTCTCTCCTCAACCGGTCCTGGTTCAATTATGTAATTTGGCTGTTCGTCCAACAATGAGTGTCGATCGATGTCAGCTATCTGGTATCTATCGATGATGGGCTTTGGGTGTTGATCGATGCAGTAGGGTAGTTTTTTGATCGATGATATCGGGTTGGTGTAAATCGATGCTAGCTTTTGGTGAAGTTTCCATATCTATTCTCAAATGTGCTGATAGTCATCAAGCTTCTGCTCCGAGTTCTGATGCATATCTTCAAACCATTCTTCTAGCTCCATAGTGGTATTTCCTACTCGATATCCATACCAAGTTGTTCTTCATCCTTTGGCTCCATGAGATCTCCGATGGTGATGTTTCTTCTACATCCGGAGCATGATAACAACTTGATACATTGGTGCTCTCAAGTGTTAATTCTGTAATGTCCTGAAGATATCTCAACTTTCGTGGATGTCGAATGGTGTTGATGGATAACCGGTTAGTGTCGATCTAATCCTGAGTCTTAGCTGATGACGTTGAGATCTTTGTGTCAACGAAGCCGAGGTCGATCAAGAATATCACTTCTTCCTGCTTTGTTCGGCTCAGATCACGATTTTAATACCCATTGCTAAGAATTTGAGAAACTTTCGTGAATCTCGTGTGCATTCTTAATTTTCCAAATTTCAAGGATCTTGTCCCACTTATCGTTGATTTCTTTTTCTTGATCTGCTGCAGCTTCATCGAGAAATTCATAAGGACGCTCTTCAATATCATCCCAGCGAGTCAGCGATCGTGCTTCCAGTCAACTTTAACAGCTGTTGGGGTGAAAAACAGTATTCTCGAGATCAGCATCTAAAAATCGTGTTCCTATACGAATGCAGTCTCGAAACGTCTCAACGAAAGTCTCCGCAAAAACTCGAAAGAAAGAAACATTGATCGACCAACTGGCCCGTACGGCAAGTTGGACAAGCTAACTCGCCATACAGGCGAGTTGGATGGCATGACACGACCAACTCGCCCGTACGGCGAGTTGGACAAGGCCAACTCGCCCGTACGGCAAGTTGTTTATGAACGAGACGGCCAACTCGCCCGAACAGGAGAGTTAGATGGCCCGAGCAGTACAACCCGCTCGTTCGAAAGTCAGATCAAATCAATCAAGTTTCACCTCGTTCTTGTTAAACTCCCTCTTTTGATACTTAATCGAACATATCTTTGTTCATCTTGATCGGGATTGACACTTTCGATACTTGATTCGAACTTATCTTTGTTCTGGAGAATGGATTAGGTCGATCATTTGATACGATAACAGTTAAATAAACACCTAGAGTCACACGCCTCATACAAACGATCCTAACTGTCGGACGACGTCGTCTTAGCAATGATTTTTCGATAAAATCGTAGAAACACATAAGTCAGAAAACGGCCTACGAGGTCTAAAGCTCGGCTAAAGGCGCCACTAGCAATTTATCTGTAATCAAGCCTAAACTTGGTGATGTTTTATCTTTTATTTTGCAGGAAAGGATAAATTCGAGATCGAAGGATAAATGTTAAGTTTCCAAAGATAGTCATGAAGATCAAGGAAAAGGAATATTTCCGCGAATGATAAATTCAACCAAGGTCAGAAGGAGAAAGAGCAGACCGCCTCTAGAGGAGTATATAAGGACTTCAAGGGTAACGATGCAGAGGGACACACGAAAATCTCCACTCAAAGCAAACATAAGCTTAGTACTTTGCGCATTTAGGCAACTTTTCGTTTTTGTTATTCGAGCTGCGAATCAACTAGGGTTTTGGAGTCTTAGGGGGTGATTAGAACTAGGGATCTTGCCCGACGGCTCTCATAACCTAGGCTCATATCCTTATTGTAAACGCTCATACGCAAATCTTAGAAATGCCTAAGTCAGAAAACGACCCGACGAGTGCTAAAGCCGGCTAAAGGCCAACTCGAGATTGTTATCTGAAATCAAGCCCAAACTTTGTGACGGTTTATCTTTATGTTTGCAGGAATGGATAAATGTTACGATCGAAAGATAAATTTCAAGATCAAAGGATAAAATGTTTAAGTTTCCGAAGATAATCATGAAGATCAAGGAAAAAAAAGGAATATTTCCGCGAATCAATAAATTCAACCAAGGGAAAAAGGGAAGAGCAAACCGCCTTTAGAGAGTATAATCTGGACTTCAAGGGTGACGGATGCAGAGGACACACGAAAATCTCCACCGGAGCAAACATAGCTTAGCACTTAGAGCATTTAGGAAACTTACCGTTTTTTGTTATTCGAGCTGTGACTCAACTAGTGTTTTGCAGTCTTAGGTTATTAGAACAAGGCATCTCGCCGACAACTCTCATAGCCTAGGCTCCTATCCTGTTGTAAACACTCATACGCAAATTTGGAATAAGACATCTATTTTCTCTCTTTTCGACTCTTTACTTTGTTTTCAATATTTACCTTGTTCTCTGCCTGAATGGCGTGTGGTTTAGCAGATATCCGGGACCTCTGGGAAACTAGTGTTTACCCTGCGTTCCTAACTCAACGGAAATAGACGGTGAGAATTTTGGTTCCCACAACAGCTAAGTGCATTCCCTGAGATATAATAGGGAAGATCAAACAAAATTGAATCTAATTGTGAATCCTTGCTCCCCGGCAAACAGTGGCAAATTTGACATTAGGGTTTTTATGTATTTCAATACAAACTCTATCAAATTAACCCTACGAACTACTCTTGCCAAGAGAGGTCAATTGTAGTATTTAGGGATTGAATCCACAGGGAGCGTGAGCATAGAATAAACTCAATACAGTCGTGATTAAGCTAGGCAAATAGATTAATAAGCAGTAAATAAACTATAGCAGATAATTGATTGACTGGTAAGTAAACAATGATAATAAATAGCTAGATCTAGGGTTCATGCAAGTGAATTATAGAGGACAGAAGCTAAGGGTAGTAAACATAAAACTCGATATCTAATGTAAAAGACGATCATCTCTCGCTGCGAGTCTAAATTTAGTGACTAAGTCTGATGTCTCAGCTCTCGCTTGTTGGACAGGAATTGACCGTGGATCTGATGGCAATGATCCTGCATCAATTGATGGTCTCTTTAGTCAAGCTTTATGACCTAATTCGATAAGTTCGCTAAATTAACTAAATAAACTCTCGTTTCATGATTAAATTCTGGTAGTAGACCATGCTCTCGCTTGCGCCTAATTATCCTATGATCAAGGTTATAGTTAGCTACTCTAGAAACAAGAAATAAACATGATTCTATTGATAGATCTATTAATCACCCTAGCAATTTTATTTTTTGGCTAGGTCCATCAATCCATTAATAAAACCTAAACCTAACAAGAGATCTACTCAGACATGATCTTTTTCACATAAATCATAGATGAATAGAAAATAAATCAAATAAAGAACCAAAGGAGTTTCGGGAGGACTCTTAAGGAGTTCCGGGAGGACTCTTAAGGAGTTCCTCCCTTCTCTCCTAACCTTAGAACAATAGATAGAATAAAGCTTGGTGCCTAAAGATTGGCATAGAAACATATAAATATGGTTTTAGGTCAGCCATGGGTATTTTGGTAATTTTTGATGGTTTATGGGCGTAAGTAGGGGGGGCCATAAAAAAGTCGGGCCTGTCTTCTGGGATCACGTCGATCGACACCAAGGCTGTGCTGTGATCGACACTCATTTCATCTTCTTGACAGTTTCCTCCCGCGAGGCAGACAGAGCCTCTCTCCACTAAATCAGGCATTAACTGTAGATCTAACCGCTCAGATGGACCTCAAACTGGTGCATTGGAAAATATAACTCAAAGATCTATCTTCTTCAAAAATATCAGCTCAATATCATCGTTGGAATGTCTTCATCCATAGCTAAACATCTGACACATATATCAGTTTTGCATCTCTAAAACACTCGAGAATCACCAATGTTCTCAAGAACGTACCTGTACCTGAATATACTCTAAAAATACTCCAAACACATATAATAGAATCTAAATAGGCTGATATCATGGCACAATATTGGTAAATATCATGGCACAATATTGGTAAATATCAGGCCCTATAAACGTGCACGGCTCTTTATGGAAGAATTCTACATGTACCTAAGGAGGATGTTAGCAGATATCCTTGTTATGCCCAATGGATCAGGAAATTTATTTGGACAACAGCAGGAAAAGCCATTGATCGACGCACAGGGTACCATTGTCGATCGCCAGTGAGGAGCAGAATAATGAGCAGATCCATAATGATCTATACACTTCCAAACGTCTTAGTTCTATCGACGACAGCCAGAACGCATCGATCGACACCACCTTTCCAGGTTTCACCAGTTTGTAATTCTAATCCCTATGCTTCAGGAAGTCCACAATCTATCGACTGATAAACCCACTATTGATCGACAGTTCTGTAGAGCATGGGAATGAGAGCTTATGACGCTGATGCAAAATAATTTTCCATGGGAGAAGAAAGATGAATATGCATCTACAGAGATGAGAATGAAATGCAGAGCTATAGGACGGAAGAGTCGTGAATGTGAAAAGAAGCAGACATCAGAACAGTTATGGAGACAGCAACTATGTTTGAGTAGAGCTACATAAGTTTACCAGAACATGCAGCAAAGATCATTATGTCTATGCATAAAAAAAAGACATACAAACTGAGCGGAAATTGATGAGATTGTGCATGAGATCTAGAAAGCTCAAGATATGTCAGTGGATGATTTCTAAAAGAGGCTTGATGATGCTACTATCCTATAGACAAGTGCCTCAACGGTTTGACTACACGCATGGATGAGTTGAAGCAAGATTTGGATACTGTTCGACGACATCATTCGATTGGAGCAGACAGCGTAACATCGATCGACGGCAACATTAGGGCCATCGATCAATACTGAGTTTGACAGAAGAAGTCTGCAGCAGAAACATTAATGGAAAGACAGGTTCGATGAGATTGCTTTTTCGGCAGAGCCTGATGAAAGGAACATATTTCACAGCAATTGGAAGATATATCATAGACCACAGCTGCCAGACTTAAAATGCTACAGCGCAATATTGAGAATCTAGAAAGGAGAATGCATTTAGTGGAGGTTGCTAAGGAGATCATAAAGAATGAGAAAGCCAGAGGAGATGAGGCAATGAGAAGATTCATTGGTACATCGTTTCAGAAGAGGAAAGAAGATCTAGACACATGTTTTTCAAGTGTTGATCCACCTCCATTCTAGTTAGTTAAGAACGCCGAGCTTAAGATTATAACCAAGTGTGAGTGGGAGACAACCCACTGTTTACTAAGTCTGTATTTACTTTTTGCTTATACTACTATTTATTTTGAGTTATACTTTATTTTTGCAGACTGTTGAGTCCACCATCGATCGACACCACAGAGGCACCATCAGTCGACATTGGATTGCCACCATCGGTCGAACACACCTACCTACCATCGACCGACACTCTCTTACATAGAGAGGTATCAAGTTTTCTACTTACACTATTTACTTATTATTGATTTTTCCTGACCTATCATGGACGGATTACACCGGGACAGTGTAATTTAAGTCTGGGTGAGGTTCCCTAAGGTTATTATTTATTTTTGAGTTTTATTTCTAAATTTTATAAAGGTTTTTCAAAGTTTTAATGAGTCAATAAGGGGACTATGAACAAGATATATTGACTAACCATGCTATAAGCACCATTCTTAGAAGGTTGTTTACAGAGATTAACTAGAATACCAAAGTGAATCATCCTGCCACTATATCACACTTGCTTAAAAAGTTTAAAGGAACCGAAGCGGATTTCCAAAACTAGTCCTGAAATTAATTGCTTGCTTTAGGGTTTTGTATACACTGGATTGGATTCCGTCTGCAAGTCTGGAAGGTAAAATTATGAGTGATTATGAATTCCCCTCTCTCTCCCCTTCAGATTAAAAAGGAGTCGAATAGGATTTGGTGGCTGCAACCATTAAAACTATAATAGAATGCTTGTGCACCCTTGCGCACATGCACCCCTCACTCACTCACCCTTTTGGAGTAATACAAAAAGTATAAATATTAAAAGCCTAAAATCTAGATCAAAACTCATCCAGGGTTAATCTTCTAATCTTGTGTCTTGTTTCTAAATTGGGCATGGGATTAGTTGTCCGCGAATTTTCATCGATCGATGTTACTGTTCATGATCGATCGATCTTGTTCTTGTACCATCGGTCGATGACAAGGTTGTGTCGTCGATCGACGAATATCTTTGTACTTCGACTCTCTCAATGATCATCTACGGATTATTCTCTTCTAAATGCTCCAAAAAACTCCTATTATCATCATATATCACCAAACGTACATGGGACCTGTAAATACCTCATAACATAGCCTAGACACATAATAGACCACAAATAGAGCCTATGACATGGCCTAAAATTGGTAATAAATAGGCTATATCAATTTCTCCAAACTTAACCTTTTGCTTGTCCTCAAGCAAACAAGCATGTGAAAGAGGTTTTGAAAAGCGAAGACTCACCAAATGTCTAAGTACAACTGTCACCTTACTTTGTTGCAACCACATCCTATCAATTCAATCATAGAGAAACTTTATATACCATATCCTAGTATAGCAACTAAATCCATTTTACCAACATCTTAACGAATACTAGTCTGACTCGCCCCTCTACTTATTTCATTTCTTTGCATTAAATAAAAGTGCATGCTTATATCTTGGGAGTATAGAACAAAAGATATGTGGACTCTTACCTCTGCAAGTATCTGAACACACATGTAGTGTTCTCTGATTCCTTTAATCTCTCTCTTCTTACTTCTTCTCAGTCAATGTCTCCCTTTGTTGAGGATATCATTTTATTTTTTTAATTGACTGAGATATTTAAATAGGCTTCCATGAATCAAGCCCTAATGGTGTTTGCCCCCAGATCATGTTCACTTTGTTTTAACCTTTATATCTTTCTAGAATCATATGAATCAAGAATTTAATAGTTGTAGCAACAAATCATGTTCGACTCCTTTTTAATCTGAAGAGGAGAGACAGAGGAATTAGAAACACACAGAATTTCACCTTCCAAATTATGTAGGAGAGGGAAATCCAAACCAGTGGTATACCAATTCCCAAATCATGCAGGTTAATTGTCATCGTTAGTGTTGGAAATCAGCTTATGTCCACTCAAAATTTCTAAAGCAAGTGTTATATAAGTGGCAGGATGATCCACTTTGGTATCTCTAGTAAATCTATGCAAATCACCTTTTAAGAATGGGGCTAAAGTGTGGTTAGTCAACAATAATTATATCATAGTACCTCTTCTTGACTCAATAGACTTTTGAAAAACTTATAATATATATAGATAACACTCAAAAATAAATAAATAGTGTTAGCGAACCTCTCTCCAGACTAAATTAGACTTTCCCAGTGTAATCCGCCCATATTGGTTTGGAAAAATTAAATTGTAAGTAAATAGTCAAATTAGAAACTCGATACCTCTCTCTTTAAGAGAGCGTCGATCGATAGTAGGCCGGGTTTGGTTAATCAATGGTCGCGATCCACTATCAATCAATGGTGCCACTATGGTTTCGATCGATGGTACTGTCTAACTAGTCTGTAGACGAAGTAAAACTCCAATAATAGTAGTATAAGTAAAAACTAAATAAAACTTACTAAACTGTGGGTTGCCTCCCACTCAGCGATTGGTTATAGTCTTAAAGCTCGACGTTTCCAAACTGTCTGTTTAGAATTGGAGGTGGATCAACACATCGAAAACAAGTGTTACATAATCTTTGCTCTTCTGAAACATGTACTGCGAAGCTTCTCATTGCTCATCTCCCTATGCGTTTTTCTCATTCTATACATATGATCTCCTTGAGAACCTCCCTGAATGCATTTCTCCTTCGTACGGCTCTCATATACTGTGCTTATAGCAAGTTCTATGTTCTCCGGCACACGTGTAATATCTGTATATCTTCCAATTTCTATGAGAAATAGTCGTCTTCATCCAACGCTCGAGAAAATAATCTCATCGAATCTGTCTTGTAGTGGTTTTTCTGACTGCAGACTCTCTGTGTATGTCACGACCTTTGTAGTGTAGTCGGTCACCGCTGGATGGCATGATGCTGTGCAGTTAATGCATCGTCCTTTCTGATTAGCTGCCATCTCAGTGCTATCCCGTTGAAATAGTATCAAATCTACTTCATCTCAACCATGCCGTGCTAGTCCAAAATCTGGTGAGGCCCTTGTACTATAGGAAGTATAACACACTCGAAGCGTCTGTTTTCTGAAAATCACTCCAGTGACATCTCTTGAGTGGTAGATTTGTTGTGAGATCAGTACGCTGCAGCTATATCGTTCAATCTCTGCTCTACTGTTATAGTTTCCTGCTTCTCATAGATATAACGATCTTTTCTGCATGTCTTCAGTTAAACATATGTACATGTACTCACAACATAGCGCAGCTCTACTTCTAAGAACTGTCTCTGATATCTTTCTTCTTACTCACATTCACCAACTCTTCCATCTGTAGCGTCGTCGCATTGTGTCTTCCCATCTGTCTGTAGATGCCGATACATCGCGATACTTCCATTTTCCCAATGGAAGTCTTCTGGCAACGAGTATGTGAGCATCATAAGCTCTCTGTCCATGCCTATGGACCGTCTCAGGTATTTTTGTTTTAATCCCAACCGACTGATCGTCGGTTTCTCTGAACTAAAAGGGCAGAGTTATAAAAACTTGTTCACCCCTGGGACTGGTCTCGAATTGATGATGAAGGTCTTGTCGGCAAATCGGATTCTTTGATTGTGGGGGTTGTGGACTTGGCTGTTCTTGTGCTTCCTTGCCTCTCGGATCGATCTATGTGGGCTGCCGGCGTCGATCGATGGTTTTTTGGTTTCATAAAGTTCCTGATCAAAGTAGCCCATAAATCAAGGGAATTTGCCAACATCCCTCCTTTAAGTCATGTTAGAAGTTCCGCAGTAAAAGATTCAAGCCTCTTGCTGGGTCTCTAAAAAATTCCAAATCTCATCCTGGTCGTGAACATACCATGTATCTGTCATCTTCTGGTTTCTGGCTCGTGGTATCTCGGTTGCATTTTGTATGTCGATTCGATAGCCAAGAATAGTGCTGTTTCGCTCGTGCATCTATTATTTGCTTTCACATTTCCTTACCCAGCTAGCTTCTTCCAGGTGCTACCGGCTGGAGGACTCAATATCCAGCTACTTTCCCTCTGTTGGTAAACTGAAGTCGTAAGATACTTTCGTAGGCTTGCACATCATCCTTGGCCGCCCTGGTGGGTGTTTGCTCGGTGGTAAGTTGGGGTGACCATTCGATTGATGCTTGAGTACTCAGGCTGTTGCGCGAATGAGATTTCCAACTCCAATATTAGCCCTTCTCAAGTATATCCTTGGCACATATTCTTTTCGATGACTGTAGAAGCTCTTCCTACTTATTCATCGTTGCCCATGACCGATCAGGAATCGTCTCATAATGCGGAATCTCATCTTGTGTAGATAACCATATTCCCTATTTGCGTTTCTGCTGCTGAATCTAGTTTTCGGTCCTTAAGTCTGACAACCAGTATCGATCGATTTGGGTGAAATGGGTTACATCAAATGAACATCGAGTATCGCCGGAGTGTGGAGGAATATGAAAACATCTAGCCTTGTCCATCAGAAATCCTCGGGTATTCAAGATTTTCTTCTGGTCTCTGTAATCTTCCGGTCATACTCGGGGTTAGGCTGTAGTTGTAGTAAGGATGCGGTCGGTCTGAATGGTGACTGTTTCATAATGAGGCTGTGGGTGTCGATCATGGTTGCGTTCCCAGCAACATCATCGAATGATGGTGGGTTGGGTGTCCGATCGGATGCCTTCTTTCGGATTCCTCGTTTTGACTTCATAATCGCAAAAACATGTGGCCACAAGCCTTGCATGATTACATAATTCTCAAGAGTAGCCTTGACTCTTATCTCTTGAAGAAAGGTTGCATAAAAAAATTCTATTCTGATGGAAAAGTTAGAACATAGAAGACATTCAAGCCTGTTTTAGCTT
>CAJHQP010008444.1:0-26908 GCA_905132765.1 Moricandia arvensis | reverse complement strand
TTTGTAGTTTCCTGATAAGGCATGTATTTACCACTAATTGTGCCATGATATAAGATCTATTTAGTGTCTATTATACGTGTTTAGAGTATGTTTAGAGTATTTCGGGGTGAAAACCTATTAGCTTTAGGATTTAGATTTCATAAACCCACTAGGGGTTGGTTTTATCTTTTCATCAATCCACTAAGGGTTGGTTTATCTTTTCATAAACCCACTAGGGGTTGGATTTATCTATAGAGTTGGTTAGGGTTTTTGTAGTTTACTGATAAAGCCTAATATTTACCACTATTGTGACTTGATATAAGCTCTATTTATGTTCTATTATATGTGTTTAGAGTATGTTTTAAGTATTTCGGGTGAAAACCCATTAGCTTTAGGATTTAGATTTCATAAACCCACTAGGGGTTGGTTTTATCTTTTCATCAACCCACTAAGGGTTGGTTTATCTTTTCATAAACCCACTAGGGGTTGGATTTATCTATAGAGTTGGTTAGGGTTTTTGTAGTTTACTGATAAAGCTTAATATTTACCACTATTGTGACTTGATATAAGCTCTATTTATGTTCTATTATATGTGTTTAGAGTATGTCCTTAGAGTATTTCGGGTGAAAACCATTAGCTTTAGGATTTAGATTTCATAAACCCACTAGGGGTTGGTTTTATCTTTTCATAAACACACTAAGGGTTGGTTTTATCTTTCATAAACCACTAGGGGTTGGATTTATCTATAGAGTCGGTTAGGTTTGTAGTTTCTGATAAGGCTGATATTTACCACTATTGTGCCATGAATATAAGCTCTATTTAGGTTCTATTATACTGTTTCAGAGTATGTCTTAGAGTATTTCGGTGAAAACCCATTAGCTTTAGGATTTAGATTTCATAAACCACTAGGGGTTGGTTTTAATCTTTTCATAAACCCACTAAGGGTTGGTTTTATCTTTCATAAACCCACTAGGGGTTGGATTTATCTATAGAGTCGGTTAGGGTTTTTGTAGTTTACTGATAAGGCCTGATATTTACCACTATTGTGCCTTGATATAAGCTCTATTTATGTTCTATTATATGTGTTTAGAGTATGTTTTAAGTATTTCGGGTGAAAACTCATTAGCTTTAGGATTTAGATTTCATAAACCCACTAGGGTTGGTTTTATCTTTTCATAAACCCACTAAGGGTTGGTTTAATATTTTCATAAAGCCACTAGGGGTTGGATTTATCTATAGAGTCGGTTAGGGTTTTTGTAATTTTCTGATAAGGCCTGATATTTACCACTATTGTGCCATTATATAATCTCTTTTTAGAGTCTATTACAAGTGTTTAGAGTATGTCTTAGTATTTCGGGGGAAAACCCATTAGCTTTAGGATTTATATTTCATAAAACCACTAGGGGTTGGATTTATCTTTTCATAAACCCACTAAGGGTTGGTTTAATCTTTTCATAAAGCCACTAGGGGTTGGATTTATCTATAGAGTCGGTTAGGGTTTTTGTAATTTTCTGATAAGGCCTGATATTTACCACTATTGTGCCATTATATAATCTCTTTTTAGAGTCTATTACAAGTGTTTAGAGTATGTCTTAAGTATTTCGGGGAAAACCCATTAGCTTTAGGATTTAGATTTCATAAAACACTAGGGGTTGGTTTATCTTTTCATAAACCCACTAAAGGTTGGTTTTATCTTTTCATAAACCAAATAGGGGTTGGATTTATCTTTAGAGTGGGTTAGGGTTTTTGGACTTTCATGATAAGGCCTGATATTTATCATTATTTTGCCATGATATAAGCTCTATTTAGAGTATATTATATGTGTTTAGAGTATGTCTTAGAGTATTTTGGGTGAAAACCTATTATCTTTAGGATTTAGATTTCATAAACCCACTAGGGGTTGGTTTTATCTTTTGATAAACGCACTAAGGGTTGTTTTATATTTTCATTAACCCACTAGGGGTTGGATTTATCTATAGAGTCGGTTAGGGTTTTTGTAGTTTCCTGATAAGGCCTGATATTTTACCACTATTGTGCCATGATATAAGCTCTATTTATGTTCTATTATATGTGTTGTAGAGTATGGGTCTTAGAGTATTTGGGGTGAAAACCCATTAGCTTTGGATTTAGGATTTCATTAAACCCACTAGGGGGTTGGTTTTATCTTTTCATAAACCCACTAAGGTTCGTTTTATCTTTCATAAACCCACTACGGGTTGGATTTATCTATAGAGTCAGGTTAGGGTTATTTGTAGCTTTCCTGATAAGGCTCTGATATTACACTATTTGTGCCATGATATAAGCTCTATTTAGTTCTATTATATGTGTTTAGAGTATGTCTTAGAGTATTTCGGGTGAAAACCCATTAGCTTTAGGATTTAGATTTCATAAACCCACTAGGGGTTGGTTTTATCTTTTCATAAACCACTAAGGGGTTTGGTTTTATCTTTTCATAAACCCACTAGGGGTTGGATTTATCTATAGAGTCGGTTAGGGTTTTGTAGTTTCCTGATAAGGCCTGATATTTACCACTATTGTACCATGATATAAGCTCTATTTAGGTTCTATTAATATGTGTTTAGAGTATGTCTTAGAGTATTTCGGGTGAAAACCAATTAGCTTTAGGATTTAGATTTAATAAACCCACTAGGGATTGGTTTTATCTTTTCATAAACCACTAAAGGTTGGTTTTATCTTTCATAAACCCACTAGGGTTGGATTTATCTATAGACTCGGTTAGGGTTTTTTGTAGTTTACCTGATAAGGCCTAATATTTACCACTATTGTGCATTATATATGCTCGATTTATGTTCTAGTTATATGTCTTTAGAGTATGGCTTAGAGTATTTTGGGTGAAAACCTATTAGCTTTAGGATTTAGATTTCATAAACCACTAAGGGGTTGGTTTTATCTTTTCATAAACCCACTAAGGGTTGGTTTTATCTTTTCATAACCCACAAGGGGTTTGATTTATCTATTGAGTCGGTTAGGGGTTTTTGTAGTTTCTGATAAGGCTAATTTACACTTTGCGATAAGCTCTATTTTGTCATTATATGGTTTAGGTAGTCTTGAGTATTTTGGGTGAAACCCATTAGCTTTAGGATTTTAGATTTCATAAACCCACTAGGGGTTGGTTTTATCTTTTCATAAACCCACTAAGGGTTGGTTTTATCTTTTCATAAACCCACTAGGGTTGGATTTATCTATAGAGTCGGTTAGGTTTTGTAGTTTCCTGATAAGCCTGATATTTACCACTATTGTGCCATGATATAAGCTCTATTTATGTTCTATTATATGTGTTTAGAGTATGTCTTAGAGTATTTCGGGTGAAAACCCATTAGCTTTAGGATTTAGATTTCATAAACCCACTAGGGTTGGTTTTATCTTTTCATAAACCCACTAAGGTTTGGTTTTATCTTTCATAAACCCACTAGGGTTAGATTTATCTATAGAGTCGGTTAGGGTTTTGTAGTTTCCCTGATAAGGCCTGATATTTACCACTATTGTGCCATGATATAAGCTCTATTTATGTTCTATTATATGTGTTTAGAGTATGTCTTAGAGTATTTCGGGTGAAAACCCATTAGCTTTAGGATTTAGATTTCATAAACCACTAGGGGTTGGTTTTATCTTTTCATAAACCCACTAAGGTTGGTTTTATCTTTTCATAAACCACTAGGGGTTGGATTTATCTATAGAGTCGGTTAGGTTTTGTAGTTTCCTGATAAGGCCTGATATTTACCAACTATTGTGCCATGATATAAGCTCTATTTAGTTCTATTATATGTGTTTAGAGTATGTCTTAGAGTATTTCGGGTGAAAACCCATTAGCTTTAGGATTTAGATTTCATAAACCCACTAGGGGTTGGTTTTATCTTTTCATAAACCCACTAAGGGTTGGTTTATCTTTTCATAAACCCACTAGGGGTTAGATTTATCTATAGAGTCGGTTAGGTTTTGTAGTTTCTGATAAGGCCTGATATTTACCACTATTGTGCCATGATATAAGCTCTATTTATGTTCTTATTATATCTGTTTAGAGTATGTCTTAGAGTATTTCGGGTGAAAACCCATTAGCTTTAGGATTTAGATTTCATAAACCCACTAGGGTTGGTTTTATCTTTCATAAACCCACTAAGGGTTGGTTTTATCTTTCATAAACCCACTAGGGGTTGGATTTATCTATAGAGTCGGTTAGGTTTTTGTAGTTTCTGATAAGGCTAATATTTACCACTATTGTGCCATGATATATGCTCTATTTATGTTTCCATTATATGTGTTTAGAGTATGTCTTAGAGTATTTCCGGGTGAAAACCCATTAGCTTTAGGATTTAGATTTCATAAACCACTAGGGGTTGGTTTTATCTTTTCATAACCCACTAAAGGTTGGTTTTATCTTTTCATAAAACCCAATAGGGGTTGGATTTATCTATAGAGTCGGTTAGGGGTTTTGTAGTTTCCTGATAAGGCCTGATATTTACCACTATTGTGCCATGATATAAGCTCTATTTATGTTCTATTTATGTGTTTAGAGTATGTCTTAGAGTATTTTGGGTGAAAACCCATTAGCTTTAGGATTTTGATTTCATAAACCCACTAGGGGTTGGTTTTATCTTTTCATAAATCCACTAAAGATTCATTTTATCTTTTCATAAACCCACTAGGGGTTGGATTTATCTATAGAGTCGGTTAGGGTTATTGTAGTTTCTTGATAAATCCTGATGTTTACCACTATTGTGCCATGATATAAGCTCTATATAGAGTTTATTATTTGTGTTTAGAGTATGTCTTAGAGTATTTTGGGTGATAACCCATTAGGTTTAGGATTTAGATTTCATAAACCATGTAGGGTTGGTTTTATCTTTCATAAATTCACTAAGGGTTGGTTTTATCTTTTCATAAACCCACTAGGGGTTGGATTTATCTATAGAGTCGGTTAGGGTTTTTGTAGTGTACTGATAAGGCCTAATATTTACCGCTATTGTGCCTTGATATAAGCTCTATTTATGTTCTATTGTATATGTTTATAGTATGTCTTAAGTATTTTGGGTGAAAACCCATTAGCTTTAGGATTTAGATTTCATAAACCCACTAGGGGTTGGTTTTATCTTTTCATAAACCCACTAAGGGTTGGTTTTATCTTTTCATAAACCCACTAAGGGTTAGATTTATCTATAGAGTCAGTTAGTTTTGTAGTTTCCTGATAAGGCCTGATATTTACCACTATTGTGCCATGATATAAGCTCTTTTTAGAGTCTATTACAAGTGTTTAGAGTATGTCTTAGAGTATTTCCGGTGAAAACCGATTAGCTTTAGGATTTAGATTTCAAAATTCCACTAGGGATTGGTTTTGTCTTTCTTAAACCCACTAAGGGTTGGTTTATCTTTTCATAAACCCACTAGGGGTTGGATTTATCTATAGAGTTGGTTAGGGTTTTTGTAGTTTACTGATAAGGCCTAATATTTACCACTATTGTGACTTGATATAAGCTCTATTTATGTTCTATTATATGTGTTTAGAGTATGTCTTAAGTATTTCGGGTGAAAACCCATTAGCTTTAGGATTTAGATTTCATAAACCCACTAGGGGTTGGTTTTATCTTTTCATAAACCCACTAAGGGTTGGTTTTATCTTTTCATAAAGCCACTAGAGGTTGGATTTATCTATAGAGTCGGTTAGGTTTGTAGTTCCTGATAAGACCTGATATTTACCACTATTGTGCCATGATATAAGCTCTATTTAGTTCTATTATATGTTTAGAGTATGTCTTAGAGTATTTCGGGTGAAACCCATTAGCTTTAGGATTTAGATTTCATAAACCCACTAGGGGTTGGTTTTATCTTTTCATAAACCACTAAGGGTTGGTTTTATCTTTTCATAAACCACTAGGGGTTGAATTTATCTATAGAGTCGGTTAGGGTTTTGTAGTTTCCTGATAAGGCCTGATATTTACCACTATTGTGCCATTATATAAGCTCTATTTATGTTCTATTATATGTGTTTAGAGTATGTCTTAGAGTATTTCGGGTGAAAACCCATTAGCTTTAGGATTTAGATTTCATAAAACCACTAGGAGTTGGTTTTATCTTTTCATAACCCCACTAAGGGTTGGTTTTATCTTTTCATAAACCCACTAGGGGTTGGATTTATCTATAAAGTCGGTTAGGGGTTTTGTTGTTTCCTGATAGGCCCTGATATTTACCACTATTATGCCATGATATAAGCTCTATTTAGGTTCTATTATATTTGTTTAGAGTATGTCTTAGAGTATTTCGGGTGAAACCCCATTAGCATAAGAATTTAGATTTCATAAGCCCATTATGGGTTGGTTTTATCTTTTCATAAACCCACTAAAGGTTGGTTTTATCTTTTCATAAACCTAATAGGGGTATGATTTATCTTTAGAGTCGGTTATGGTTTTTGTAGTTTCATGATAAGGCCTGATATTTATCATTATTTTGTCATGATATAAGCTCTTTTTAGAGTATATTATATGTGTTTAGAGTATGGCTTAGAGTATTTCGGGTGAAAACCTATTATCTTTTGGATTTAGATTAAATAAACCCACTAGGGGTTGGTTTTATCTTTTGATAAACGCACTAAGGGTTGGTTTTATATTTTCATTAACCCACTAGGGGTTGGATTTATCTATAGAGTCGGTTAGGTTTGTAGTTTCCTGATAAGATCTGATACTTACCACTATTGTGCCATGATATAAGCTCTATTTATGTTCTATTATATGCATTTAGAGTATGTTTTAAAGTGTTTGGGGTGAAAACCCATTAGCTTTAGGATTAAGAATTCATAAACACACTAGGGGTTGGTTTTATCTTTTCATAAAACCACTAAAGGTTAGTTTTATCTTTTCATAAACCCCATAAGGGTTGGATTTATCTTTAGAGTTTGTTAGGGTTTTTGTAGTTTCATGATAAGGCCTGACATTTACAACTATTGTGCCATGATATAAGCTCTATTTAAAGTCTATTATATGTGTTTAGAGTATGCCTTAGAGTATTTTGGGTGAAAACCTATTAGCTTTAGGATTTAGATTTCATAAACCCACTAGGGGTTGGTTTTATCTTTTCATAAACCCACTAAGGATTCATTTTATCTTTTCATAAACCCACTAGGGTTGGATTTATCTATAGAGTCGGTTAGGTTTGTAGTTTCCTGATAAAGATCTGATACTTACCACTATTGTGCCATGATATAAGCTCTATTTATGTTCTATTATATGCATTTAGAGTATGTTTTAAAGTGTTTGGGGTGAAAACCCATTAGATTTAGGATTAAGAATTCATAAACACACTAGGGGTTGGTTTTATCTTTTCATAAAACCACTAAAGGTTAGTTTTATCTTTTCATAAACCCAATAAGGGTTGGATTTATCTTTAGAGTTTGTTAGGGGTTTTGTAGTTTCATGATAAGGCCTGACATTTACAACTATTGTGCCATGATATAAGCTCTATTTAAAGTCTATTATATGTGTTTAGAGTATGTCTTAGAGTATTTTGGGTGAAAACCTATTAGCTTTCGGATTTAGATTTTATAAACTCACTAGGAGTTGGTTTTATCTTTTCATAAACCCACTAAGGGTTGGTTTTATCTTTTCATAAACCCACTAGGGGTTGGATTTATCTATAGAGTCGGTTAGGGTTTTGTAGTTTCCTGATAAGGGCCTGATATTTACCACTATTGTGCCATGATATAAGCTCTATTTAGGTTCTATTATATTTGTTTAGAGTATGTCTTAGAGTATTTCGGGTGAAACCCATTAGCTTTAAGGATTTAGATTTCATAAACCCATTAGGGGTTGGTTTTATCTTTTCATAAACCCACTAAAGGTTGGTTTTATCTTTTCATAAACCTAATAGGGGTTGGATTTATCTTTAGAGTCGGTTAGGGTTTTGTAGTTTCATGATAAGGCCTGATATTTATCATTATTTTGCCATGATATAAGCTCTATGTAGAGTATATTATATGTGTTTAGAGTATGTCTTAGAGTATTTCGGGTGAAAACCTATTATCTTTTGGATTTAGATTAATAAACCCACTAGGGGTTGGTTTTATCTTTTGATAAACGCACTAAGGGTTGGTTTTATATTTTCATTAACCCACTAGGGGTTGGATTTATCTATAGAGTCGGTTAGGTTTGTAGTTTCCTGATAAGATCTGATATTTACCACTATTGTGCCATGATATAAGCTCTATTTATGTTCTATTATATGCATTTAGAGTATGTCTTAAAGTGTTTGGGGTGAAAACCCATTAGCTTTAGGATTAAGAATTCATAAACACACTAGGGGTTGGTTTTATCTTTTCATAAAACCACTAAAGGTTAGTTTTATCTTTTCATAAACCCTATAAGGGTTGGATTTATCTTTAGAGTTTGTTAGGGTTTTTGTAGTTTCATGATAAGGCCTGACATTTACAACTATTGTGCCATGATGTAAGCTCTATTTAAAGTCTATTATATGTGTTTAGAGTATGCCTTAGAGTATTTCGGGTGAAAACCTATTAGCTTTAGGATTTAGATTTCATAAACCCACTAGGGGTTGGTTTTATCTTTTCATAAACCCACTAAGGATTCGTTTTATCTTTTCATAAACCCACTAGGGTTGGATTTATCTATAGAGTCGGTTAGGTTTTGTAGTTTCCTGATAAGGCCTGATATTTACCACTATTGTGCCATGATATAAGCTCTATTTAGTTCTATTATATCTGTTTAGAGTATGTCTTAGAGTATTTCGGGTGAAAACCCATTAGCTTTAAGATTTAGATTTCATAAACCTACTAAGGGTTGGTTTTATCTTTTCATAAACCCACTAAGGGTTGGTTTTATCTTTTCATAAACCCACAAGGGGTTGGATTTATCTATAGAGACGGTTAGGGTTTTTGTAGTTTACTGATAAGGCCTAATATTTACCACTATTGTGCCATGATATAAGCTCTATTTATGTTCTATTATATGTGTTTAGAGTATGTCTTAGAGTATTTCGGGTGAAAACCCATTAGCTTTAGGATTTAGATTTCATAAACCCACTAGGGGTTGGTTTTATCTTTTCATAAACCCACTAAGGTTGGTTTTATCTTTTCATAAACCCACTAGGGGTTGGATTTATCTATAGAGTCGGTTAGGGTTTTTGTAGTTTCCTGATAAGGCCTGATATTTACCACTATTGTGCCATGATATAAGCTCTATTTAGTGTCTATTATATGTGTTTAGAGTATGTCTTA
This sequence comes from Moricandia arvensis, assembly GCA_905132765.1. Lineage (NCBI taxonomy): Eukaryota > Viridiplantae > Streptophyta > Magnoliopsida > Brassicales > Brassicaceae > Moricandia > Moricandia arvensis. Next base: position 17,691 of record CAJHQP010008444.1, on the reverse strand, counting down.
GAGTATTTCGGGTGAAAACCCATTAGCTTTAGGATTTAGATTTCATAAACCCACTAGGGTTAGTTTTATCTTTCATAAACCCACTAAGGGTTGGTTTTATCTTTTCATAAACCCACTAGGGGTTGGATTTATCTATAGAGTCGGTTAGGGTTTTGTAGTTTCCTGATAAGGCCTGATATTTACCACTATTGTGCCATGATATAAGCTCTATTTAGGTTCTATTATATGTGTTTAGAGTATGTCTTAGAGTATTTCGGGTGAAAACCTATTAGCTTTAGGATTTAGATTTCATAAACCCACTAGGGTTGGTTTTATCTTTTCATAAACCCACTAAAGGTTGGTTTTATCTTTTCATAAACCCACTAGGGGTTGGATTTATCTATAGAGTCGGTTAGGGTTTTTGTAGTTTCCTGATAAGGCCTAATATTTACCACTATTGTGCCATGATATATGCTCTATTTATGTTCTATTATATGTGTTTAGAGTATGTCTTAGAGTATTTCGGGTGAAAACCCATTAGCTTTAGGATTTAGATTTCATAAACCCACTAGGGGTTGGTTTTATCTTTTCATAAACCCACTAAAGGTTGGTTTTATCTTTTCATAAACCCAATAGGGGTTGGATTTATCTTTAGAGTCGGTTAGGGTTTTGTAGTTTCCTGATAAGGCCTGATATTTACCACTATTGTGCAATGATATAAGATCTATTTAGTGTCTATTATATGTGTTTAGAGTATGTTTTAGAGTATTTCGGGTGAAAACCTATTAGCTTTAGGATTTAGATTTCATAAACCCACTAGGGGTTGGTTTTATCTTTTCATAAACCCACTAAGGGTTGGTTTTATCTTTTCATAAACCCACTAGGGTTGGATTTATCTATAGAGTCGGTTAGGTTTGTAGTTTCCTGATAAGGCCTGATATTTACCACTATTGTGCCATGATATAAGCTCTATTTATGTTCTATTATATCTGTGTAGAGTATGTCTTAGAGTCTTTTGGTGAAAACCGAATAGTTTTAGGATTTAGAATTTATAAACCCACTAGGGATTGGTTTTATCTTTTCATAAACCCACTAAAGGTTGGTTTTATCTTTTCATAAACCCAATAGGGGTTGGATTTATCTATAGAGTCGGTTAGGGTTTTGTAGTTTCCTGATAAGACCTGATATTTACCACTATTGTGCCATGATATATGCTCTATTTAGTTCTATTATATGTGTTTAGAGTATGTCTTAGAGTATTTCGGGTGAAACCCATTAGCTTTAGGATTTAGATTTCATAAACCCACTAGGGGTTGGTTTTATCTTTCATAAACCCACTAAGGGTTGGTTTTATCTTTTCATAAACCCACTAGGGGTTGGATTTATCTATAGAGTCGGTTAGGGTTTTGTAGTTTCCTGATAAGGCCTGATATTTACCACTATTGTGCCATGATATAAGCTCTATTTAGGTTCTATTATATGTGTTTAGAGTATGTCTTAGAGTATTTCGGATGAAAACCCATTAGCTTTAGGATTTAGATTTCATAAACCCACTAGGGATTGGTTTTATCTTTCATAAACCCACTAAGGGTTGGTTTTATCTTTCATAAACCCACTAGGGGTTGGATTTATCTATAGAGTCGGTTAGGGTTTTTGTAGTTTACTGATAAGGCCTAATATTTACCACTATTGTGCCATGATATATGCTCTATTTAGGTTCTATTATATGTGTTTAGAGTATGTCTTAGAGTATTTCGGGTGAAAACCATTAGCTTTAGGATTTAGATTTCATAAACCCACTAGGGGTTGGTTTTATCTTTTCATAAACCCACTAAGGGTTGGTTTTATCTTTTCATAAACCCAATAGGGGTTGGATTTATCTTAGAGTCGGTTAGGGTTTTGTAGTTTCCTGATAAGGCCTAATATTTACCACTATTGTGCCATGATATAAGCTCTATTTAGGTTCTATTATATGTGTTTAGAGTATGTCTTAGAGTATTTCGGGTGAAAACCATTAGCTTTAGGATTTAGATTTCATAAACCCACTAGGGGTTGGTTTTATCTTTTCATAAACCCACTAAGGGTTGGTTTTATCTTTTCATAAACCCACTAGGGGTTGGATTTATCTATAGAGTCGGTTAGGGTTTTGTAGTTTCCTGATAAGGCCTGATATTTACCACTATTGTGCCATGATATAAGCTCTATTTAGAGTCTATTACAAGTGTTTAGAGTATGTCTTAGAGTATTTCCGGTGAAAACCCATTAGCTTTAGGATTTAGATTTCATAAACCCACTAGGGATTGGTTTTATCTTTCATAAACCCACTAAGGGTTGGTTTATCTTTTCATAAACCCACTAGGGTTGGATTTATCTATAGAGCTAGTTAGGGTTTTGTAGTTTACTGATAAGGCCTAATATTTACCACTATTGTGCCATGATATAAGCTCTATTTATGTTCTATTATATGTGTTTAGAGTATGTCTTAGAGTATTTCGGGTGAAAACCCATTAGCTTTAGGATTTAGATTTCATAAACCCACTAGGGGTTGGTTTTATCTTTTCATAAACCCACTAAGGTTGGTTTTATCTTTTCATAAACCCACTAGGGGTTGGATTTATCTATAGAGTCGGTTAGGTTTGTAGTTTCCTGATAAGGCCTGATATTTACCACTATTGTGCCATGATATAAGCTCTATTTAGGTTCTATTATATGTGTTTAGAGTATGTCTTAGAGTATTTCGGGTGAAAACCCATTAGCTTTAGGATTTAGATTTCATAAACCCACTAGGGGTTGGTTTTATCTTTTCATAAACCCACTAAGGGTTGGTTTTATCTTTTCATAAACCCACTAGGGGTTGGATTTATCTATAGAGTCGGTTAGGGTTTTGTAGTTTCCTGATAAGGCCTGATATTTACCACTATTGTGCCATGATATAAGCTCTATTTAGTTCTATTATATGTGTTTAGAGTATGTCTTAGAGTATTTTGGGTGAAAACCTACTAGCTTTAGGATTTAGATTTCATAAACCCACTAGGGTTGGTTTTATCTTTTCATAACCCACTAAGGGTTGGTTTTATCTTTTCATAAACCCACTAGGGGTTGGATTTATCTATAGAGTCGGTTAGGGTTTTTGTAGTTTCCTGATAAGGCCTGATATTTACCACTATTGTGCCATGATATAAGCTCTATTTAGGTCTATTATATGTGTTTAGAGTATGTCTTAGAGTATTTCGGGTGAAAACCCATTAGCTTTAGGATTTAGATTTCATAAACCCACTAGGGGTTGGTTTTATCTTTTCATAAACCCACTAAGGGTTGGTTTTATCTTTTCATAAACCCACTAGGGGTTGGATTTATCTATAGAGTCGGTTAGGGTTTTGTAGTTTCCTGATAAGGCCTGATATTTACCACTATTGTGCCATGATATAAGCTCTATTTATGTTCTATTATATGTGTTTAGAGTATGTCTTAGAGTATTTCGGGTGAAAACCCATTAGCTTTAGGATTTAGATTTCATAAACCCACTAGGGATTGGTTTTATCTTTTCATAAACCCACTAAAGGTTGGTTTTATCTTTTCATAAACCCAATAGGGGTTGGATTTATCTTTAGAGTCGGTTAGGGTTTTTGTAGTTTCCTGATAAGGCCTGATATTTACCACTATTGTGCCATGATATAAGCTCTATTTAAGTCTATTATATGTGTTTAGAGTATGTCTTAGAGTATTTCGGGTGAAAACCTATTAGCTTTAGGATTTAGATTTCATAAACCCACTAGGGGTTGGTTTTATCTTTTCATAAACCCACTAAGGGTTGGTTTTATCTTTTCATAAACCCACTAGGGTTGGATTTATCTATAGAGTCGGTTAGGTTTGTAGTTTCCTGATAAGGCCTGATATTTACCACTATTGTGCCATGATATAAGCTCTATTTATGTTCTATTATATTTGTTTAGAGTATGTCTTAGAGTATTTCGGGTGAAAACCCATTAGCTTTAGGATTTAGATTTCATAAACCCACTAGGGATTGGTTTTATCTTTTCATAAACCCACTAAAGGTTGGTTTTATCTTTTCATAAACCCACTAGGGGTTGGATTTATCTATAGAGTCGGTTAGGGTTTTGTAGTTTCCTGATAAGGCCTGATATTTACCACTATTGTGCCATGATATAAGCTCTATTTAGGTTCTATTATATGTGTTTAGAGTATGTCTTAGAGTATTTCGGGTGAAAACCATTAGCTTTAGGATTTAGATTTCATAAACCCACTAGGGTTGGTTTTATCTTTCATAAACCCACTAAGGGTTGGTTTTATCTTTTCATAAACCCACTAGGGGTTGGATTTATCTATAGAGTCGGTTAGGGTTTTTGTAGTTTACTGATAAGGCCTAATATTTACCACTATTGTGCCATGATATATGCTCTATTTATGTTCTATTATATGTGTTTAGAGTAAGTCTTAGAGTATTTCGGGTGAAAACCCATTAGCTTTAGGATTTAGATTTCATAAACCCACTAGGGGTTGGTTTTATCTTTTCATTAACCCACTAAAGGTTGGTTTTATGTTTTCATAAACCCAATAGGGGTTGGATTTATCTTTAGAGTTGGTTAGGGTTTTTGTAGTTTCCTGATAAGGCCTGATATTTACCACTATTGTGCCATGATATAAGCTCTATTTAGAGTCTATTATATGTGTTTAGAGTATGTCTTAGAGTATTTCGGGTGAAAACCCATTAGCTTTAGGATTTAGATTTCATAAACCCACTAGGGGTTGGTTTTATCTTTTCATAAACCCACTAAGGGTTGGTTTTATCTTTTCATAAACCCACTAGGGTTGGATTTATCTATAGAGTCGGTTAGGTTTGTAGTTTCCTGATAAGGCCTGATATTTACCACTATTGTGCCATGATATAAGCTCTATTTATGTTCTATTATATGTGTTTAGAGTATGTCTTAGAGTATTTCGGGTGAAAACCCATTAGCTTTAGGATTTAGATTTCATAAACCCACTAGGGGTTGGTTTTATCTTTTCATAAACCCACTAAGGGTTGGTTTTATCTTTTCATAAACCCACTAGGGGTTGGATTTATCTATAGAGTCGGTTAGGGTTTTGTAGTTTCCTGATAAGGCCTGATATTTACCACTATTGTGCCATGATATAAGCTCTATTTATGTTCTATTATATCTGTTTAGAGTATGTCTTAGAGTATTTCGGGTGAAAACCCATTAGCTTTAGGATTTAGATTTCATAAACCCACTAGGGGTTGGTTTTATCTTTTCATAAACCCACTAAGGGTTGGTTTTATCTTTTCATAAACCCACTAGGGGTTGGATTTATCTATAGAGTCGGTTAGGGTTTTGTAGTTTCCTGATAAGGCCTGATATTTACCACTATTGTGCCATGATATAAGCTCTATTTAGGTCTATTATATGTGTTTAGAGTATGTCTTAGAGTATTTCGGGTGAAAACCCATTAGCTTTAGGATTTAGATTTCATAAACCCACTAGGGATTGGTTTTATCTTTCATAAACCCACTAAGGGTTGGTTTTATCTTTCATAAACCCACTAGGGGTTGGATTTATCTATAGAGTCGGTTAGGGTTTTGTAGTTTCCTGATAAGGCCTAATATTTACCACTATTGTGCCATGATATAAGCTCTATTTATGTTCTATTATATGTGTTTAGAGTATGTCTTAGAGTATTTCGGGTGAAAACCCATTAGCTTTAGGATTTAGATTTCATAAACCCACTAGGGGTTGGTTTTATCTTTTCATAAACCCACTAAAGGTTGGTTTTATGTTTTCATAAACCCAATAGGGGTTGGATTTATCTATAGAGTTGGTTAGGGTTTTTGTAGTTTCCTGATAAGGCCTGATATTTACCACTATTGTGCCATGATATAAGCTCTATTTAGGTTCTATTATATGTGTTTAGAGTATGTCTTAGAGTATTTCGGGTGAAAACCCATAGCTTTAGGATTTAGATTTCATAAACCCACTAGGGGTTGGTTTTATCTTTTCATAAACCCACTAAGGGTTGGTTTTATCTTTTCATAAACCCACTAGGGGTTGGATTTATCTATAGAGTCGGTTAGGTTTTGTAGTTTCCTGATAAGGCCTGATATTTACCACTATTGTGCCATGATATAAGCTCTATTTATGTTCTATTATATCTGTTTAGAGTATGTCTTAGAGTATTTCGGGTGAAAACCCATTAGCTTTAGGATTTAGATTTCATAAACCCACTAGGGGTTGGTTTTATCTTTTCATAAACCCACTAAAGGTTGGTTTTATCTTTTCATAAACCCAATAGGGGTTGGATTTATCTATAGAGTCGGTTAGGGTTTTGTAGTTTCCTGATAAGGCCTGATATTTACCACTATTGTGCCATGATATAAGCTCTATTTAGAGTCTATTACAAGTGTTTAGAGTATGTCTTAGAGTATTTCTGGTGAAAACCCATTAGCTTTAGGATATAGATTTCATAAACCCACTAGGGATTGGTTTTATCTTTTCATTAACCCACTAAGGATTGGTTTTATCTTTTCATAAACCCACTAGGGGTTGGATTTATCTATAGAGTTGTTTAGGTTTTGTAGTTTCCTGATAAGGCCTGATATTTACCACTATTGTGCCATGATATAAGCTCTATTTATGTTCTATTATATGTGTTTAGAGTATGTCTTAGAGTATTTCTGGTGAAAACCCATTAGCTTTAGGATATAGATTTCATAAACCCACTAGGGATTGGTTTTATCTTTTCATTAACCCACTAAAGATTGCTTTTATGTTTTCATAAACCCAATATGGGTTGGATTTATCTTTAGAGTTGGTTAGGGTTTTTGTAGTTTCCTGATAAGACCTGTATTTACCACTATTGTGCCATGATATAAGATCTATTTAGAGTCTATTATATGTGTTTAGAGTATGTCTTAGAGTATTTCGGGTGAAAACCTATTAGCTTTAGGATTTAGATTTCTTAAACCCATAGGGGTTGGTTTTATCTTTTCATAAACCCACTAAGGATTGGTTTTATCTTTTCATAAGCCCACTAGGGTTGGATTTATCTATAGAGTCGGTTAGGTTTGTAGTTTCCTGATAAGGCCTGATATTTACCACTATTGTGCCATGATATAAGCTCTATTTATGTCTTAGAGTATTTCGGGTGAAAACCCATAAGCTTTTGAATTTAGATTTCATAAACCCACTAGGGGTTGGTTTTATCGTTTCATAAACCCAATAGGGGTTGGATTTATCTATAGAGTTGGTTAGGGTTTTTGTAGTTTCCTGATAAGGCCTGATATTTACCACTATTGTGCCATTATATAAGCTCTATTTAGAGTTTATTACAAGTGTTTAGAGTATGTCTTAGAGTATTTCCGGTGAAAACCCATTAGCTTTAGGATATAGATTTCATAAACCCACTATGGATTGGTTTTATCTTTCATAAGCCCACTAAGGGTTGGTTTTATCTTTTCATAAGACCACTAGGGGTTGGAATTATCTATAGAGTCGGTTAGGGTTTTTGTTGTTTACTGATAAGGCCTAATATTTACCACTATTGTGATTTGATATATGCTCTATTTATGTTCTATTATATGTGTTTAGAGTAAGTCTTGGAGTATTTCGGGTGAAAACCGATTAGCTTTAGGATTTAGATTTCATAAACCCACTAGGGGTTGGTTTTATCTTTTCATTAACCCACTAAAGGTTGCTTTTATGTTTTCATAAACCCAATATGAGTTGGATTTATCTTTAGAGTTGGTTAGGGTTTTTGTAGTTTCCTGATAAGGCCTGTATTTACCACTATTGTGCCATGATATAAGATCTATTTAGAGTTTATTATATGTGTTTAGAGTATGTCTTAGAGTATTTCGGGTGAAAACCTATTAGCTTTAGGATTTAGATTTCTTAAACCCACTAGGGGTTGGTTTTATCTTTTCATAAACCCACTAAGGGTTGGTTTTATCTTTCCGTAAACCCACTAGATTTGGATTTATCTATAGAGTCGGTTAGGTTTGTAGTTTCCTGATAAGGCCTGATATTTACCACTATTGTGCCATGATATAAGCTCTATTTATGTTCTATTATATCTGTGTAGAGTGTGTCTTAGAGTCTTTCGGGTGAAAACCCATTAACTTTAGGATTTAGATTTCATAAACCCACTAGGGATTGGTTTTATTTTTTTATAAACCCACTAAAGGTTGGTTTTATATTTTCATAAACCCAATACGGGTTGGATTTATCTATAGAGTCGGTTAGGGTTTTTGTAGTTTCCTGATAAGGCCTGATATTTACCAATATTGTGCCATGATATAAGCTCTATTTAGGTTCTATTATATCTGTTTATAGTATGTTTTAGAGTATTTCGGGTGAAAACCCATAAGCTTTAGGATTTAGATTTCATAAACCCACTAGGGGTTGGTTTTATCTTTTCATAAACCCACAAAAGGTTGGTTTTATCTTTTCATAAACCCAATAGGGGTTGGATTTATCTATAGAGTCGATGATGGTTTTTGTAGTTTACTGATAAGGCCTAATATTTACCACTATTGTGCCATGATATATGCTCTATTTATGTTCTATTATATTTGTTTAGAGTAAGTCTTGGAGTATTTCGGGTGAAAACCCATTAGCTTTGGGATTTAGATTTCATAAACCCACTAAAGGTTGGTTTTATCTTTTCATAAACCCACTAAAGGTTGGTTTTATCTTTTCATAAACCCATTAGGGGTTGGATTTATCTATATAGTCAGTTAGGGTTTTTGTAGTTTCCTGATAAGGCCTGTATTTACCAATATTGTGCCATTATATAAGCTCTATTTAGAGTCTATTACAAGTGTTTAGAGTATGTCTTAGAGTATTTCCGGTGAAAACCCACTAGCTTTGGGATTTAGATTTCATAAACCACTAGGAATTGGTTTTGTCTTTAATAAACCCACTAAGAGTTAGTTTAATCTTTTCATAAACCCACTAGGGGTTGTATTTATTGATAGAGTCGGTTAGGGTTTTTGTAGTTTACTGATATGGCCTAATATTTACCATTGTTGTGCCATGGTATATGCTCTATTTATGTTCTATTATATGTGTTTAGAGTATGTCTTAGAGTATTTTGGTGAAAACCCATTAGCTTTAGGAATTAGATTTCATAAACCCACTAGGGGTTGGATTTATCTATAGAGTCAGTTAGGTTTGTAGTTTCCTGATAAGGCCTGATATTTACCACAATTGTGCCTTGATATAAGCTCTATTTATGTTCTATTATATGTGTTTAGAGTATGTTTTAAGTATTTCGGGTGAAAATCCATTAGCTTTAGGATTTAGATTTCATAAACCCACTAGGGGTTAGTTTTATCTTTTCATAAACCCACTAAGGGTCGGTTTTATCTTTTCATAAACACACTAAGGGTTAGATTTATCTATAGAGTCAGTTAGGTTTGTAGTTTCCTGATAAGGCCTGATATTTACCACTATTGTGTCATGATATAAGCTCTATTTATGTTCTATTATATATGTTTATAGTATGTCTTAGAGTATTTAGGGGGAAAACCCATAAGCTTTTGGATTTAGATTTCATAAACCCACTAGGGGTTTGTTTTATCTTTTCATAAACCCAATAGGGGTTGGATTTATCTATAGAATTGGTTAGGGTTTTTGTAGTTTCCTGATAAGGCCTGATATTTACCACTATTGTGCCATTATACAAGCTCTATTTAGAGTCTATTACAAGTGTTTAGAGTATGTCTTAGAGTATTTCCGGTGAAAGCCCATTAGCTTTAGGATATAGATTTCATAAACCCACTATGAATTGGTTTTATCTTTCATAAGCCCACTAAGGGTTGGTTTTATCTTTTCATAAACCCACTAGGGGTTGGATTTATCTATAGAGTCGGTTAGGGTTTTTGTAGTTTACTGATAAGGCCTAATATTTACCACTATTGTGCCTTGATATATGCTCTATTTATGTTCTATTATGTGTTTAGAGTAAGTCTTGGAGTATTTCGGGTGAAAACCTATTAGCTTTAGGATTTAGATTTCTTAAACCCACTAGGGGTTGGTTTTATCTTTTCATAAACCCACTAAGGGTTGGTTTTATCTTTTCATAAACCCACTAGGGTTGGATTTACCTATAGAGTCAGTTATGGTTTTTGTAGTTTCCTGATAAGCCTATATTTACCACGATTGTGCCATGATACAAGATCTATTTAGAGTCTATTATATATGTTTAGAGTATGTCTTAGAGTATTTCGGTTGAAAACCTATTAGCTTTAGGATTTAGATTTCACAAACCCACTAGGGGTTGGTTTTATCTTTTCATAAACCCACTAAGGGTTGGTTTTATCTTTTCATAAACCCACTAGGGTTGGATTTATCTATAGAGTCAGTTAGGTGTGTAATTTCCTGATAAGGCCTGATATATAACACTATTGTGCCATGATATAAGCTATATTTATGCTCTATTATATTTGTTTAGAGTATGTCTTAGAGTCTTTCCAGTGAAAACCCATTAGCTTTAGAATTGAGATTTCATAAACCCACTAGGGATTGGTTTTATCTTTTCATAAACCCACTAAAGGTTGGTTTTATCTTTTCATAAACCCAATAGGGCTTGGATTTATCTATAGAGGCGGTTAGGGTTTATATAAGCTCTATTTAGAGTCTATTACAAGTGTTTAGAGTATGTCTTAGAGTATTTCTGGTGAAAACCCATTAGCTTAGGATTTAGATTTCTTTAACCCACTATGGATTGGTTTTTTCTTTCATAAGCCCACTAAGGGTTGGTTTTACCTTTTCATAAACCCACTAATGGTTAGATTTATCTATAGAGTCAGTTAGTTTTGTAGTTTCCTGATAAGGCCTGATATTTACCACTATTGTGCCATGATATAAGCTCTTTTTAGAGTCTATTACAAGTGTTTAGAGTATGTCTTAAAGTATTTCCGGTGAAAACCAATTAGCTTTAGGATAGAGATTTCAAAAACCCACTAGGGATTGGTTTTGTCTTTCATAAACCCACTAAGGGTTGGTTTATCTTTTCATAAACTCACTAAGGGTTGGATTTATCTATAGAGTTGGTTAGGGTTTTTGTAGTTTAGTGATAAGACCTAATATTTACCACTATTGTGACTTGATATAAGCTCTATTTATGTTCTATTATATGTGTTTAGAGTATGTCTTAAGTATTTCGGGTGAAAACCCATTAGCTTTTAGGATTTAGATTTCATAAAACCCACTAGGGGTTGGTTTTATCTTTTCATTAACCCACTAAGGGTTGGTTTATCTTTTCATAAACCCACTAGGGGTTGGATTTATCTATAGAGTTAGGTTAGGTTTTTGTAGTTTACTGATAAGGCCTAATATTTACCACTATTGTGCCATGATATAAGCTCTATTTATGTTCTATTATATGTGTTTAGAGTATGTTTTAGAGTATTTCGGGTGAAAACCCATTAGCTTTAGGATTTAGATTTTCATAAACCCACTAGGGGTTGGTTTTATCTTTTCATTCAAACCCACTAAGGGTTGGTTTATCTTTTCATAAACCCACTAGGGGTTGGATTTATTCTATAGAGTGGTTTAGGGTTTTTGTAGTTTACTGATAAAGCCTAATATTTACCACTATTGTGACTTGATATAAGCTCTATTTATGTTATATTATATGTGTTTAGAGTATGTTTTAGAGTATTTTGGGTGAAAACCTATTATCTTTTGGATTTATATTTCATAAACCCACTAGGGGTTAGTTTTATCTTTTTATAAACGCACTAAGGGTTGGTTTTATATTTTAATTAACCCACTAGGGGTTGGAATTATCTATAGAGTCGGTTAGGTTTGTAGTTTCCTGATAAGGCCTGATATTTACCACTATTGTGCCATGATATAAGCTCTATTTATGTTCTATTATATGCATTTAGAGTATGTCTTAGAGTGTTTGGGGTGAAAACCCATTAGCTTTAGGATTTAGATTTCATAAACCCACTAGGGATTGGTTTTATCTTTTCATAAAACCACTAAAGGTTAGTTTTATCTTTTCATAAACCCAATAAGGGTTGGATTTATCTTTAGAGTTTGTTAGGGGTTTTGTAGTTTCATGATAAGGCCTGACATTTACAACTATTGTGCCATGATGTAAGCTCTATTTAAAGTCTATTATATGTGTTTAGAGTATGCCTTAGAGTATTTTGGGTGAAAACCTATTAGCTTTAGGATTTAGATTTCATAAACCTACTAAGGGTTGGTTTTATCTATTCATAAACCCACTAAGGGTTGGTTTTATCTTTTCATAAACCCACAAGGGGTTGGTTTATCAATAGAGTCGGTTAGGGTTTTTGTAGTTTACTGATAAGGCGTAATATTTACCACTATTGTGCCATGATATATGCTCTATTTATGTTCCATTATATGGGTTTAAAGTAAGTCTTGGAGTATTTCGGGTGAAAACCCATTAGCTTTAGGATTTAGATTTCATAAACCCACTAGGGGTTGGTTTTATCTTTTCATTAACCCACTAAAGCTTGGTTTATGTTTTCATAAAACCAATAGGGGTTGGATTTATCTTTAGAGTTGGTTAGGGTTTTTGTAGTTTCCTGATAGGGCCTGATATTTACCACTATTGTGCCATGATATAAGCTCTATTTATGTTCTGTTATATGCATTTAGAGTATGTCTTAGAGTATTTGGGGTGAAAACACATTAGCTTTAGGATTTAGATTTCATAAACCCACTAGGGGTTGGTTTTGTCTTTTCATAAAACCACTAAAGGTTAGTTTTATCTTTTCATAAACCCAATAAGGGTTGGATTTATCTTTAGAGTTTGTTAGGGGTTTTGTAGTTTCATGATAAGGCCTGACATTTACAACTATTGTGCCATGATATTAGCTCTATTTAAAGTCTATTATATGTGTTTAGAGTATGTCTTAGAGTATTTCGGGTGAAAACCTATTAGCTTTAGGATTTAGATTTCGTAAACCCACTAGGGGTTGGTTTTATCTGTTCATAAACCCACTAAGGATTGGTTTTATCTTTTCATAAACCCACTAGGGTTGGATTTATCTATAGAGTTGGTTAGGTTTGTAGTTTCCTGATAAAGCCTGATATTTACCACCATTGTGCCATGATATAAGCTCTATCTGTGTTCTATTATATCTGTTTAGAGTATGTCTTAGAGTATTTCGGGTGAAAACCAATTAGCTTTACGATTTAGATTTAATAAACCCACTAGGGATTGGTTTTATCTTTTCATAAACCTACTAAAGGTTGGTTTTATCTTTTCATAAACCCACTAGGGGTTGGATTTAACTATAGACTCGGTTAGGGTTTTTGTAGTTTACTGATAAGGCCTAATATTTACCACTATTGTGCGATTATATATGCTCGATTTATGTTCTATTATATGTCTTTAGAGTATGGCTTAGAGTATTTTGGGTGAAAACCTATTAACTTTAGGATTTAGATTTCATAAACGTACTAAGGGTTGGTTTTATCTTTTCATAAACCCACTAAGGGTTGGTTTTATCTTTTCATAAACCCACAAGGGGTTGGTTTATCTATTGAGTCGGTTAGGGTTTTTGTAGTTTACTGATAAGGCCTAATATTTACCACTATTTTTCCAAGATATAAGCTCTATTTATGTTCTATTATATCTGTGTAGAGTATGTCTTAGAGTCTTTCGGGTGAAAACCTATTAGCTTTAGGATTTAGATTTCATAAACCCACTAGGGATTGGTTTTATCTTTTCATAAACCCACTAAAGGTTGGTTTTACCTTTTCATAAACCCAATAGGGGTTGGATTTATCTATAGAGTTGGTTAGGGTTTTTGTAGTTTCCTGATAAGACCTGATATTTACCAATATTGTGCCATGATATAAGCTCTATTTAGGTTCTATTATATATGTTTAGAGTATGTCTTAGAGTATTTCGGGGGAAGACCCATGAGGTTTAGGATTTAGATTTCATAAACCCACTAGGGTTGGTTTTATCTTTTCATAAACCCACTAAGGGTTGGTTTTATCTTTTCATAAACCCACTAGGGGTTAGATTTATCTATAGAGTCGGTTAGGTTTGTAGTTTCCTGATAAGGCCTGATATTTACCACTATTGTGCAATGATATAAGCTCTATTTATGTTCTATTATATCTGTTTATAGTATGTCTTAGAGTATTTCGGATGAAAACCCATAAGCTGTGGGATTTAGATTTCATAAACCCACTAGGGGTTAGTTTTATCTTTTCATAAACCCACTAAAGGTTGGTTTTATCTTTTCATAAACCCAATAGGAGTTGGATTTATCTATAGAGTCGGCTAGGGTTTTTGTAGTTTCCTGATAAGGCCGTGATATTTACCACAATTCTGCCATTATATAAGCTCTATTTAGAGTCTACTACAAGTGTTTAGAGTATGTCTTAGAGTATTTCCGGTGAAAACCCATTAGCTTTAAGATTTAGATTTCATAAACCCACTAGGGATTGGTTTTATCTTTCATAAACCCACTAAGAGTTAGTTTTATCTTTTCATAAACCCACTAGAGGTTGTATTTATCTATAGAGTTGGTTAGGGTTTTTGTAGTTTACTGATAAGGCCTAATATTTACCACTATTGTGCCATGATATATGCTCTATTTATGTTCTATTATATGTGTTTAGAGTATGTCTTAGAGTATTTTGGGTGAAAACCCATTAGCTTTAGGGTTTTGATTTCATAAACCCACTAGGGGTTGGTTTTATCTTTTCATAAATCCACTAAAGGTTCATTTTATCTTTTCATAAACCCACTATGGGTTGGATTTATCTATAGAGTCGGTTAGGGTTATTGTAGTTTCTTGATAAATCCTGATGTTTACCACTATTGTGCCATGATATAAGCTCTAGATAGAGTTTATTATTTGTGTTTAGAGTATGTCTTAGAGTATTTTGGGTGATAACCCATTAGCTTTAGGATTTAGATTTCATAAACCCAGTAGGGTTGGTTTTATCTTTCATAAATTCACTAAGGGTTGGTTTTATCTTTTCATAAACCCACTAGGGGTTGGATTTATCTATAGAGTCGGTTAGGGTTTTTGTAGTGTACTGATAAGGCCTAATATTTACCGCTATTTTGCCTTGATATAAGCTCTATTTATGTTCTATTGTATATGTTTAGAGTATGTCTTAAGTATTTTGGGTGAAAACCCATTAGCTTTAGGATTTAGATTTCATAAACCCACTAGGGGTTGGTTTTATCTTTTCATAAACCCACTAAGGGTTGGCTTTATCTTTTCATAAACCCACTAAGGGGTTGGATTTATCTATAGATTTGGTTAGGGTTTTTGTAGTTTACTGATAAGGCCTAATATTTACCACTATTGTAACTTGATATAAGCTCTATTTATGTTCTATTATATGTGTTTAGAGTATGTCTTAAGTATTTCGGGTGAAAACCCATTAACTTTAGGATTTAGATTTCATAAACCACTAGAGGTTGGTTTTATCTTTTCATAAACCCACTAAGGGTTGGTTTTATCTTTTCATAAAGCCACTAGAGGTTGGATTTATCTATAGAGTCGGTTAGGTTTGTAGTTTCTTGATAAGATCTGATATTTACCACTATTGTGCCATGATATAAGCTCTATTTAGATTCTACTATATGTGTTTAGAGTATGTCCCCATTAGCTTTAGGATTTGGATTTCATAAACCCACTAGGGGTTGGTTTTATCTTTTCATAAACCCACTAAGGGTTGGTTTTAGCTTCTAATAAAACCACTAGGGGTTGAATTTATCTATAGAGTTGGTTAGGGTTTTTGTAATTTTCTGATAAGGCCTGATATTTCCCACTATTGTGCCATTATATAAGCTCTATTTATGTTCTATTATATGAGTTTAGAGTATGTCTTAAGTATTTCGGGTGAAAACCCATTAGCTTTAGGATTTATATTTCATAAAACCACTAGGAGTTGGATTTATCTTTTCATAACCCCACTAAGGGTTGGTTTTATCTTTTCATAAACCCACTAGGGGTTGGATTTATCTATAAAGTCGGTTAGGGGTTTTGTTGTTTCCTGATAGGGCCTGATATTTACCACTATTATGCCATGATATAAGCTCTATTTAGGTTCTATTATATTTGTTTAGAGTATGTCTTAGAGTATTTCGGGTGAAACCCCATTAGCATAAGAATTTAGATTTCATAAGCCCATTATGGGTTGGTTTTATCTTTTCATAAACCCACTAAAGGTTGGTTTTATCTTTTCATAAACCTAATAGGGGTTGGATTTATCTTTAGAGTCGGTTATGGTTTTTGTAGTTTCATGATAAGGCCTGATATTTATCATTATTTTGCCATGATATAAGCTCTTTTTAGAGTATATTATATGTGTTTAGAGTATGTCTTAGAGTATTTCGGGTGAAAACCTATTATCTTTTGGATTTAGATTAAATAAACCCACTAGGGGTTGGTTTTATCTTTTGATAAACGCACTAAGGGTTGGTTTTATATTTTCATTAACCCACTAGGGGTTGGATTTATCTATAGAGTCGGTTAGGTTTGTAGTTTCCTGATAAGATCTGATATTTACCACTATTGTGCCATGATATAAGCTCTATTTATGTTCTATTATATGCATTTAGAGTATGTTTTAAAGTGTTTGGGGTGAAAACCCATTAGATTTAGGATTAAGAATTCATAAACACACTAGGGGTTGGTTTTATCTTTTCATAAAACCACTAAAGGTTAGTTTTATCTTTTCATAAACCCTATAAGGGTTGGATTTATCTTTAGAGTTTGTTAGGGTTTTTGTAGTTTCATGATAAGGCCTGACATTTACAACTATTGTGCCATGATGTAAGCTCTATTTAAAGTCTATTATATGTGTTTAGAGTATGCCTTAGAGTATTTTGGGTGAAAACCTATTAGCTTTAGGATTTAGATTTCATAAACATACTAAGGGTTGGTTTTATCTTTTCATAAACCCACTAAGGGTTGGTTTTATCTTTTCATAAACCCACAAGGGGTTGGTTTATCAATAGAGTCGGTTAGGGTTTTTGTAGTTTACTGATAAGGCGTAATATTTACCACTATTGTGCCATGATATATGCTCTATTTATGTTCCATTATATGGGGTTAAAGTAAGTCTTGGAGTATTTCGGGTGAAAACCCATTAGCTTTAGGATTTAGATTTCATAAACCCACTAGGGTTGGTTTTATCTTTCATAAACCCACTAAGGGTTGGTTTTATCTTTTCATAAACCCAATAGGGGTTGGATTTATCTTTAGATGTGGTTAGGGTTTTTGTAGTTTCCTGATAAGGCCTGTATTTACCACTATTGTGCCATGATATAAGATCTATTTAGAGTCTATTATATGTGTTAGAGTATGTCTTAGAGTATTTCGGTGAAAACCCATTAGCTTTAGGATTTAGATTTCATAAACCCACTAGGGTTGGTTTTATCTTTCATAAACCCACTAAGGGTTGGTTTTATCTTTTCATAAACCCACTAGGGGTTGGATTTATCTATAGAGTCGGTTAGGGTTTTTGTAGTTTCCTGATAAGGCCTGATATTTACCACTATTGTGCCATGATATAAGCTCTATTTAGGTTCTATTATATGTGTTTAGAGTATGTCTTAGAGTATTTCGGGTGAAAACCTATTAGCTTTAGGATTTAGATTTCATAAACCCACTAGGGGTTGGTTTTATCTTTTCATAAACCCACTAAGGGTTGGTTTTATTTTTCATAAACC
>CAJHQP010008443.1:0-26908 GCA_905132765.1 Moricandia arvensis | reverse complement strand
TTATCCCACTTACTTCCATCCCAAGAGCTTGTCCGAAGTTAGGAGATGGCAGAGGAAGGTGAAGAACGTGACGAGGAGGTATTGTTTTCGTTTGTTGGAGCTCCAAGGCCGAACATGGATGGATCTATAAGAGGTGAGATCATAAAGCAATGCCTTGCGTCTCACGGTAAGTGTAAGTTTCTTGATTGTAATAAACCAGGTCAAGATTGGCGATAACCCGGTTAAGGTAATGGAAGTGTTTCAGCGTTCTGTTTTCTGTTTACAACCTAGAGGAGATTCTTATACTAGAAGATCGATATTTGATTCGATTTTAGGCGGTTGTATACCGGTTTTCTTAATCCCGGTTCGGTTATAACCAGTATAAGTGGTATTTCCCAAAGGATTATACCAAGTATTCGGTTTACATACCGGAAGAGAGAATGAAGAACGGAATGTTAGTCTCAGGAGTTGTTGGGTAGGATTGATTGGGAGAGTAATAGGTAGGATGAGGAACGAAGTTGTGAAAATTATACCGAAGATAATATATGTTAAACCCGGGATTGGTTGGACCGGAGAAGATTGAAGATGCGTTTGAGATTGCAGTGGATAGGGTTGTTGAGAGGGTAGCAATGGTTAGAAGGATGATGGAAGAAGGGAAAGATCTTCACAGTGAGTATTCAGAGACAAGGGATTTGAAAAACTTGATTGGAAGTAACATGAAGAAATTGTTTTCTTGTTGTTTTTTTTTCTTTTTGAAAGAATGTTAAATAAATTCAAACAAAAAAAAAAACTGTTTTACACTTACTTTGGTGTTGCTTTGAGCTGAAGTTGTGATTAATGCAGAAATTAACTTTTTTTAAGCTACGATTATCTTGTAGAAAACCACATAGCTAGTCCGATAAGAAAATCTTCCTAAAGAGGTGAAAGATCCTTAAGAAACCGTTATTTTTGTTGTTGTTGTCGTTGTTATTATTTTGTTATATATTTACAAGAAAGGTGAGTGGAAAAATTATAGTAACATGTTGAAGAAGACTTTAATTTGTTATGGATGCAATATCAGATAGCATGCTAGAAATGCATTATGTCATTTGTAAACTCAACAGAATTTTTGAATGAGGATTATGATCACATTTACATCTTTGTCTCTTTCTCTTCCCTTTACATTCTTCTTTCCGAGCATTAAAGCTAATTTTTCATATAATTATTTTATGGGTGTACACATGCACCCATAGTCATTGACATGCCTTCCCCCCCCTGGTTCCATAAGATGTGGAGCAACGATCTGACAATAAGCCAAGACTAAGTACAAGGTCATGCCACATGAAGTTTTTTCTTTTTTTTTTGGTAATCAACCAAAAAACTACCATATAAGTGTATAAATAAGTTCAAAGAAGAAGCATGAAGTTCAAAAAAGAAGCATCATACATTGTATATCCTAAGCTACATGATTTGATGATAAATAAAAGTGCGAAATTTTGCTATCCAAATTCAAATTTAGATGATAATTATTTACTTATTTCACTATTTAATTTTTCTGAGAGAAAGAAAGATGATTTTACATTGATCAAATTTCATTTTTATACATATTCCATTCTTTACTTAATTTGGGCGAAAATAGAATAATAGGTAAAAATAAAATAATTCGTTATAATTAAGGGTAAATATATTAAATAAACCTTTTTAAGTTTTTGTCACAAACTAGGATATAAAAATGAGTAAAATAATTTTTTATTTGAAATTTAAGATAGTTTTTTAAATTTTAAACATTCACATCCAACACCCCCATCCCATAACTCTAAACCTTAAATCAAATTGGTTAATCCAAATATTATAAATTATATCTATTATCTCTAATAAAATCTTTTTTGTCATTTTTTTCTTTGAAGATTATTTTGGTGACAAAAGTTTTTTAAGTCTATATTAAGGTATTTCTCTATAATTAATACTAGATTTTGACCCGCGCTTTAAAAGCGCGGGTTTGTCTCTTTTAAATTTTTTTTTTTATAAAATATATGTTTATAATATGTAATATTTTTTAAAATAATTTGTTGTTTATAGGTGTAGTATTTCATATGAAGATGAACAGTAATGAGATATATAAGTACTAATACATAATGCGAGCCTAATTTCTAATATATAAATTATCGGATCCTAATTTATAAGTTTTTAAATATATACATTTGTTTAAAATAAATTAAATTTATTATTAAAGAAAAAAATATACTTGTTTTATTAAGTTATCATATCTAACATTACAAAAAAAACAAATGGGCTATTAACAATACCTAACATAACCGAACATTTCATGACTGAAGTGTTGTTGGATTGTTCTGAAAATATCCAATATGAATCAAGCTTATAGTAACTGGGCTTTTTAATTAAAAATCAGCCCAACATAAGGTCATCTAAAAGTGACCGTTCACTTGTTTCCGTCTAAAAAAAAGACAGAAAACTAAATGAAAGAAAAAAAAAAAAGACAGATCTAGAAACGGTTCTCTCTTATGCGCGATGAACAATCCATCTCTCCTCCACCTTCAATCGTAGAAGGAGAACGACATATTGAGTTAGACAACCTAATAATCAAGAAACGATAAGGTATAAAATCATTTCCTCTTCTTTATAATGTTTTGTTTCGATTTTTTGTAGAAAGAGTTATAGTTTTACCTTTTTTTGCTCACAGATTCTTACGAAATGAGTTTCTTTTCACAGATCCCAACATGCAGATCTAGAAACGGTTCTCTCTTATTCGATGAACAATCCATCTCTCGTCCACCTTCAATCGTAGAAGGACTACGACATATTTTGAGTTAGACAAACTTATAATCAAGAAAGGATAAGGTATAAAATCATCTCCTCTTCTTTATAAAGTTCCTGTTTCGATTTTTTTATAGAAAGAGTTATAGTTTTACCTTTTTTGCTCACAGATTCTTAGGAAATGGGTTTTCTTTTCACAGATCCCAACATGCAGATGAATCGTTTCATAGATCTGATATTTTTAAAAAGGAACCGGAAGGAAATCATCCTTATCATATATCACATATCTGAAGAAACGAACAAAGGTAGCTCTTGATAAAGGTGATTCTATACTTACATGAAACGTTTTAACTTTTCTATAATTGTTTTAAAAAGTTATTGAAGATAATATATGGTTACCATTACAGATACCGTGTTTGTTTATATATTGAATAATGCTTACAGTGTTCAAAACCACCTCCGACCAAATAAGGTACATGCTATGTTCGTCATTCTATGTTAATACGTAGTGAAATAGTTTAACATTTTAATTAGTTGTTGTTTTTGGCAGTTACGTCGAATATATTATCCAAGTTCAGATAAAACAGTGGTGTAAATATATGAACAACTGATTATACAAATAAATACATCTTCATACCATCATAGTCTTACTCGTATGCTAGGTCCTCATCATCCTCGCCTTGAAGAATTAACATCTACACAGCCATCAAATTGTGATTCTAGAGTTTTTCTACAACTCTTTGTTCGTGTATTACTCTTTAATGTCTGATCTGGAACAACTACTTTTGGTTTTTCCTTTATCTGAATCAAGCAAAACAGTTGTGAGAAAGTCATAAGTGATTAGTAGAGCAGGAATTAAAACATCAGTTCTGAGAAAGTCATAAAGCAAAACAGTTGTACCATTTAGTAGATATCTTGGAAATAGCAGAAAGTTTTGTAGAAGATGTTCAAGAAACTGGGCGAATACACGTATTGGTTATATCAACCAAAAGACCTGGTTTAAAACGTTTACTCCTACTGGAATTGGAGTCAGGATTATGGTCAGCAACATCGTTGCTTGTAGTTCTATTTCTCTTTAGGGTTGATGTAAAGTTGTGTGATCCTGGAACGTATTGCTCTTTAATCTCTTTGTTGAATTGAAGGAATCTATTCCATTTTCTGTAAAAACAGACATTAGAAGTACTTAGTATAAACTATAGATACACGACTATGTTTTGTGGAAGGTCTAAACCATTAGTAGATATATCAGAGTTATTTGGCTGATTTGTAGGCTGTGTTTCATTAGGAAGCGTCAAGGATCTCAAATTAGTATCAATATTGGTGATATCACATAGAACCCTTGGAAAAACTTTGCTAAGAGGTACAGAGGTTGAATTGTTGTTGAAATTTGAATTGGACGACTGTGTATTCTCTGGCTCGTTGGTGTTTACGGTTCTCTTTCGCTTTCTATGTTGTGATTGTAGCAGTTTATTGCTTGTGTCTCCAGGAACGTCTTTGTTTGAGTCTGACATTGAAAAGAACTGAATAGTAATGATCGTAGGTTAAACTGTGTTATAGGGTTCCTAACTTTAATTATAGAATATCAAATGTAAATCCAGTTTCTAAATATTCAGTATCATAATAAAATCTTTGATTAGTCATAAATAAATATATACAGAATACGCCCCAAGGTCTTAGGTAATCAAATGTAAATCCAATTCTAAATATTCAGTATCATAATAAAATCTTTGATATATTTAAAATAAATATATACACAATACACTCCAAGGTCTTACGTAACCACTCAATGGGTTTTACGTCATGGTTGGTTTAATTAATATTGGTCAAGTATTAAACCGTATATTCTGTTTTAGAATTTAATTATGATTTAACAATTACAAAAACATTGTTAGATATGGAACTGGTTTGTTTAACATTTTCTTAGCACTAACATTTTCTTAACAATATCCACTTTTGTTGCAAAAAATATAAATTAATTGTTCTTGAATTATTGAGAGCAAAAAAAAAACTCAACATAAATATTAAATAACTTAATCCAGAAATTGAAACATTGAATAAAAAACTTAAACAAAAAACTCATAGGAATTGAAAAAGTCTTGTAATCAACTTCTTGGTTTAGCAGTTGTCTCTTCGAACTTCTCAATCTTGATTGTTCTTGTGCATGGTTTCTTTGATGTTGAAGATATGTCTGGTAAAACACCATTAGACTTTTCTTTGCGCTTTGTGGTTGGTGTGGACATGACCTCAGTAATTTCTTGACTATCAGTTATGGAAATAGAAGTCTGCATAATGAATAGACATTGTAAATATACACAACATGATAACTAAAGTTAACAATTACTTGAAAGAACTCGAAAACTCATAGTATATATACCTCATCACCAGTGGTAATAGTCAAAGCCTTATCAGATTGACATGTTGTGCTATCATCAGTTAAGCACATCATTCTATCTTTATAGATTTTACCAACCTTGTAAATTTCAGCACCATACGAAACATTATCCTTCTCAATATAGACTCCAAATGTAAAAGTCTTTCCAACTAAATCAGTAATAGCGTCTGGTATTAAGCTGGGATCTTCAAGCTGAAAAACATATTAGTTTTCAATAGAAAATAGTACTTAAGCTAGATATGGTGCAATATACGCTAGATACGTACCTCATCACAGCTTCCATTCAACAACTTAGTTGGAGATTCAGCAACAATCCCATTAGCCACCTTATCTAGAATCATTATTTTTGCCATCCCTGTATCATCCTTGACCATCAAGTGAAGCCAAAATCTATAAAAAACACAACAACTCAGCATATTTGCACTACTCTCACAACAATGATCAGCATATTTCGTTTATTTTAAAATGAAATTCAAAGTTTCAAACCTTGTGACACATCCAAGACATTGTCGCTGCATGTCTCACACCACCAAATATGAGTTGTGATTTCAACCCCGTTTACTTTCCTAACCTTGGTTCCAGTTTTGATCACCCTTTTGTTACATGAATTACAACCAAAGTAATACCATGACCAATCGAGATCAATTGCATAAACAGTGCAAATGATTAGGCATTTGTCAACCTAAACAATTAGATTACCATTCGTGAAAATTAGAAAATGTTTTAAAACTATAAACACGATTTTCTAATAGTATAGATGAATTTGTATTGGCTTACCTGAGTTGAGGTTATCATTTCCTGGATGTTCTTGGTGGGAAAAAGTAACCACTTATCACGCGGAACTCGTTTTTCTGATTTTGCTACATGCTTGTTGTTTTCCTCATCAGTTAGGTCATTACTCTCAAATGGTTGAATAGCTTTATCATCACCATTGAAACTGCTTAAGTAAATTGCAAACAAAGTTAGTAGAAATAACAAATAATTTCTGATACCTAAGTAACAAAATGGATTCTTACGTATTCTTAAAAGCTTGTGCTTCTGGTATGGAAGGGTTGATCAACATTAGAGAAGCATCAAATGCATTTGAGATTTGTAGCTCTCCTATAATATTAGTACTTTGGTCTCTGTTAGAATATTCTATTATGTGTAACCAGAAATTAATATAGTTTTAATATGTACCTCTAAACCTCCCAAGCTTAGCAAACCTCAATATCAAAGTAACCATTTCATCATTTTCGTTGCAATAGGAGTGGAGAGTGTCAGCAAAATTTCCCCAAATGCAACATGGTAAATGTGAATCGCTATAGCCCAGTAAAACGTATTAGGTTAGTTGTAAATTAACATTTGGTTGTGTATGTTATTCGTTTGATAATGGTAGCACACTTACTGGATGTCACGTAGGGTGAACTCAAGCTTCTTTCGTTGCTTTCCACCAGTACATTGGATCGTTTCGACTTCACCACAATCCAAAACCTGTCCAAGCACATCTACAAAAAAGTAAAGTGGAAACAGGTTAGTATTGATAGGAAATATACATAGATTTAAAAGAAGGACGCTTTGTTTAGATGATTACCAATTAATATATTGTCATCAAGTGATCCATTCAAAACAGTTTGAAAGTCGACCAAACTAAGATACAACTCATCATTCATGTGACTGGACCGAGTAATGGTTGTGTTTGATTAAAAACAATCTTGTATGTATGGTTAGTTGATCGATAACCGCCTAGTGCAGGATTAATTTGAAAATTTTGGATGTATCGCCATTGTCCAACCGTAAGAAGACTTCCTTTGCTGTCAATGTAAGTTCTTTTGCATGTTGCATGGATTTTATGGCCCTGTTAAATGTTACAATAGGATCATAATAAGAACAAAATTGCGTATTAAATTTGATATAAACAATTAATCTGTAAATATATAATAAACATAAATTGACAGTTACATATGCTTACATTCTCATCAGCCAATATAAATTCCATGGATTCCCCTGATATGTTTTGTTTCCAAGAGTGTAGAACCTTCACATGAACTAACCAAGTGTTCTTCCAGGGTCTCAAATCGTTAATTCCCGTTACTTTCTTTGATGTTTGGATTTGCATGTTAGAAGCCATAGGTTCTTGAACGTAAGTGTTTTTTAACAGTGTGGTTTCAATAGGAAGAGGTCTAATGTATTTATAATAAGAAGAGGATAAGGCCGACGTGATAAGGTTATGGGAAAATCTTGGGTGTACTCCAAATGGTATATGCTATAAGTTGAAATCGTTTATTGTTAATATTGTTACTATTTTGAAACCTCTATATATTCGGTGAGTGTATCTTATTAGTTGAATATCTTATACCGTAATTTTAGCAAATCTTTTGAATATGAGAATATTCCATAACGTGTTTTAAATCGATTTGGATATGGATATGCTCGGAATATATTCTGTTTGCAAGGAATTTCCATAATTAATGCTGTTTTTGGTAGATGAACTAATTTCGTTACTGATTTTTTATAAGATATGGATAATTCGTGACTTAGGTATAGGTGTCATACATAATTCGTGACTGTTTAAAACTTTAGTTTTGATAAAATACAACAACTAATTTCGTTTACTGATTTTTTATAAATCAATATTTACATTGGTGGCTTAGATAAAGTGGTAGTATAATGGAAGAATTAGAGTTTTTAAAATTCATAGACCTTAACAATTAGGGATATAGAGTTTGTGTTGGAATTTTAACCATAAATGTTGAATATCTTATACCGTAATTGCAAGGAAAATCTTTGTTTTCGTTAGATGGGCTTCAAATTGTTGGTTTTAATTGTTTTTGGTTTTAATGGGCCTTCAAAATAGTTGGTGCAATAATTGGTTTTTTATAACTAACGAATTTCATATTAAAAAAAGGAAAAATCAGTAGTGGCATTCCCTTGTAATTACCTCCAAATATCATGGGCAGAATCCTAATTAGGTATTCTGCTTTAATAGTATAGATATTTTCGACATAATATTTCTCTTTATTTTATTGTGCAATTTAAAATAGGATAAAGTTGAGATCTTTTCACACCGAAATGAAATTTGGGGTGAAAATTAGAGCGAAACTAAAGATTCTCTAGCAACATCACTTCTGTCATCTTTGGTGGACTTTATCATCTTTATTGGGCTTTTTCATTAGATGAAAAATCCATAGGAGCCCAATAATTGGTCTACAATTGGGATAACCAGTACGAAGTAATTGGTTCGGTACAAAACAACCTTTTTAACGAGAAACCGTAGTAACCGTCCTTACTGTTTAGCCCGCTCTTTATAAAATACCCGCCCGGAAATATCTGCCCGGGAGAATCTCTCTCTCTCTCTTTCCTAAAGTAACAAACCTTCAAAAATTTCTGCAAAAAAAAAAAAACGAATCAGGGTGAGAAGCTTTCTTCATCCTCAATACTTCGATTCCACGCATCGATCTCGCATCTCTCTTACTCGTTTCTTTCATCGTCTCCACTTGATCGCGTTTTCTTATTCCGAATCAGTTAAATTTTAGGGTTTTTTTTGATAATTTCTGATCCGATCATTTCAAATTGGTGATGAAAGTTTGAAGCTTTATATGAAGAGATATGGATCTTGGCGTAGAGACTTTCGTTGCTTAGTCTCCGAGTCAATTGCTGATGGAAAGAGACACGGGGCCAAGTTCGTCTGAAAAGCTGGGAAGAAGCGATCGAGAAGAAGATGTGAAGGTTATCGAGTGGGAAGAGTTCGACCATGAGCTCACTCGGTTATGGAGTCTTTCCTCTGCTCTGAAGTTAGCCACAGAGAAGAAGATAACCCTACAGGCCAAACTCGAGTCTCTTATTCAGGTTTTCTCTTACTCATGTGTGTTTTCTTTAGGACTTGTCTGGTTTTGATCAGTTTCAGAGTGAAAAGCGTCGATTTTATTACTGAAAATGTCTTAAGGAATGTGATTGAAGCTAGCTAGAAACTCATTCAAAGCAATTACATGTTGTTTTGAGGACCAGTAGTATGGTCATTGTCCGTAAAGGAGTGACCTTTGTTGTTGACTGTTGAGTCTTGTTGTTCTTGATGCACTACTTGGTTAAAGTTTGAGACTTTCACCATAAGAAGTTATCTTGTTTTTTATCTCTTACTTTATCTACTCAGTGAGCTTTAATTGCTTAGCCCGCGGATTAGCGGGCGGCCGAATTTTGGGCAGGTTAGTGCTGAATCATTGAGACGCACTAATGAACTTGAAGAAATGCGTCAGAGGCTGGAAGCAAGAAAGATGCTTGTGGAGAAGACATCAGTTGCTTGCAAAGTCACTGAGCAGAATGTTAAAGTGAAAGAGGATAGTCTCAGTGCAGAGGTGAGATCTTTGCTAGTTGGTGGCACAACCCTTTCAATCGCTAAAAGTAAATTGCAGGTATAATCTCATTCAATGCATTACAAAAAATTTCTTAACAATGCAAATGCAGCACGTGTACACTTCGTATTGTGACTCAAGTGTTTGGCTAGTTGAAATTATTTGTTTCCTTTTCTTCATTCAACTGTCTCTTAGTTTTGTTATGAGTTAGTGATTGATGACAGTTGCATCAACAAGGAAAACTGAGTTTGTGCAGTATATATTCTTCATGTGAATGACTGAATCATAGATGCACTATTTTGCTTTTCTTTTCTGTTGCAGGAGTCAAATTGCCAACTTGAAGGAGAGAGTGGTTATACTAATCTAAGGATTGTAACGAATAAGCTGAGAAAGAGGCAGCAGTACATGGTATCCCAAGTTTCATTTATCTATCCCTTGAAGATTGAGGCTGGACCTTCACAAGACCAGGAACTGGAGTCACTTCCAGGTGGCATTAGATTAGGTCAGTTCTATAATTTGAGTCTGGAAGCTTATTAAGTATTAAGACGATAGACTTTAATCAATATGATGAGAAAGAGAACGAGACCAACTCATTTACACGTCACTGAGTCTTGACATTGATTTCAGCGCTAACTTTTTAACTGCTGTTGTTGTAAGTGTTTGAAAAAAGTTATTTGTTGCAGCATCTAACCTTCTTGACTTGCGTATATCTTATCTATGGCTGTACTAGGAACTAAGCCTGTGAATCAAGGGTCCGTGAGAATCCTGGGGTTGCCTTTTAGTATGGCCCCATTTACAAAGATGAGCTTCTTCACTGACAAGAAAGAAGTTCTGAAGTCGGCAACTGCCCTAGGATATGTAGCTCATGTGTGTTCTCTCTACTGACTAAAACTTGCTTCATACTTAATTTTCCTGTGTGTCGCCGTAAATCTCCTGGATTTGGTTGGATAGAAAGTAGTAAAGGTTTCCTGTTTGGATTTTGCAGGCTGTGTCCCTATTAGCTCCCTATTTGGAGTGCCTATTCGTTATCCTTTGCGCCTAGGTGGTTCCAAAACATATATTCGAGACTATGCGCCTTACATTGAGCCTTCGCCATCAGACATGTCTGCGATTACCACTCTTTCCCAAAACTCTAAGTTTGTAGAATTCCCTCTGTTTTTGGATAGGCAAGATACAACTCGAGCTGCCTACGCTGTCTTCTTATTGAACAAGGTTAGTTAAAGAAAGTCATTCGGTTTTGTTCCTCTCCCTGGTGCTTGAAAAAAGAAGAAAGCATATTTGCTTCTCCTCTGATCTAACTGTAGTTACGTATCACAGAACATCGAGCAACTACTTAACTTTGTTGGGGAAAACAGTCTAGGACCACGTCAGGTTCTAGCTAACCTCAAGGAGCTAATCCGAATCATCCAGTCGCCAGATTATATACATTCTTGATGATGAATGGTGAATATATCCAATACTGTTTTTTCTTCCTGTAGATGGATCAACTACTTCTCACACAGCTTCAGTGTCTCTTACTTTTTTCTGCATCTTCTCACAAGTGGCCAGTTTTTGGGGATAAAAGGTCAGGTTTTGTACTCGTTATAGAACTCTTAGACATGGAAATACTATTTAGAATGAGACTTTCTCTGTAAGTGTGATGATTTTCCTGGTTTGAAGACAGTAAGGGAAAGTCTAGTTCTTCTAAGTTCTAACAACAGATCTATTATTTTGCTTTTTGGAATGTGTTTTACCACAAGTTAATAAGGAAACTCTTGCTTTCCTCTTCTGATATTGGGATGTAATGATCGAAAGTAATAATGACACAAGGTGAAGGGTAAAAAGGGAAGTTCGAAGAGTGAAAAAAAAAAGACAATGAACCAATGGTAGTAGTCTTAGGCGAGGATTGTCTTTTTAATGATCAAAGCGCTTAACTTTCATCATTTTTTTCAGCTTACCTCTCTATAAATTAAGAAACGTCAAAAATCACCTAATGGCTTCTAAGAGTAGAGCCACTTATAAGCCTAAGTTAAAGTCTCACCAATGGTGGGTTCCTTTACCACGAGCTCTGCTTCTTATGTACCAAAGAAGTCACGATCTCCTGAATCATCAAGCCAAAATAAGATTTTGATCCAGGTCAAGAGCCAACAGGTCTTTATGTCTCTGATATGTACCATCAATCTTACTATCGAAGAAGGATTAAACAAGTGAAGTCTAAGAAGTTTGAGAAGAGTGAAGAAGAGACTCCGAATGAAAAGGAGTGTTGAGTGAAGGAAAGATTCTTAACGAGTTTGAGTGAAGGAAAGACTTAAATGAGACAAAAACACATATTAACAATCTTACAATACTAAAAGGGGAATACCCTACTCATTTAAACTATCCACGTCGACAAGATAATTCCACCAATATAATTATTATGACAACGTTTTATGTGCTTTTTCTGATGCAAAACCTAATTGAAATTTTGATATAAGACTTTTTAAACAAGTGTCCATAAAAATTCATTTGCAGAAAAAGCCCAAGGCCAAATCTGCTGTAAACCCAATCAGCATCTCTCTCTTTGTCTTCCTCATCATTGTCGGTGTGAACTCAGCCATTATCAATTTCACTTGCTCTCCTATGTAACGTTGGCGACCATTATCATAAGTCACAAAACCGTATTACTTTATCACAACCGATAGCTATGCAACTTTTGCCATTCCCTCATGCTAATACTTTATATAAATCTTTATTCTTTTTTTCTACAACATAAACCTTCATTCTGACGCTCTTCTCTTCTTTTATTCCAACTCTTTGTCTTCGTCTAATTCACCATGCAGTCAATAGCTACCAAAAGGGAGAAATCAATTGGCAAAGCCCTCAAAGATGGGCATCTCAATCACCTTGTGACAACCAAATCTTAGTAAGGTAAGGTGCATATTTGTTTCTCTCATACAATTAACTTTGGAAATCATAGATACAGTTGACGAAGGTTTAAACGCCTCATGAAACTTTTTCTTTACTGATTTTCTTACATGTCTTTGGACCCATGAAGCTGATCAATGGCCAGAATCTCAATGAATGACATGTTCGTGAAAGGATCGGAATCACTCGGCGAGTCTTGGTTGACTTGCAGCCCAAAGAGTAAGTAGATGCAGTTTTTTATTAACTCCAATCTTTGCATGTATTCATGATTAAAGTTTATGTCACTTTCAATGAACTTTTGCACAAGGACAAGGCATTGCATGTGTTCCACCGGTAATTCAATGAAAGTGTCACCACTCCTTCTGTACTTTTAGCAACAACCGTTAACACTAAACGTGTTGGAAGTAACCAATCCCTTCTTATCCCATAGCTACCATGAATTCCTCTATGATTTTTGTATACACTTATTAGATAGTTAGGGAGACCCCTTTAGTTCCCATTTTCCTTGGCAAACAGTCCCCCTTCAAAGTTGATTCTCGTTTCTCTTATAATAGATCTTTGGGTTTCTCTACAATGTTGAGCTGGATTTTGATGATAATAATGTTGTGAGTATCATCAATTTGTTACGTACATGTTTTAGCATATCTCCCAAAACCAACAGCCAACGTTTCCGTCATCTAGAGTTGTGAGCTCATTGTCATCATCTAGAGTTTTCACAGACAACGATGTGTAACCCACCATTGACCACCTAACTTGGTGAGTATATCTGTTGAATGCATTTAGTAGTTTCCGAACTCCAACTGATTAGTTTTCCATACTGAGACTCTCCAATAATAAGGTTGGAGGCGAAGCTAACCCTGTGACTATCAATGCGACAGAGATCTCTAAGTTTGAGACTCTTACTATTAGGGAGATCTTCGCCTTTCTTAAGCAGAATCCAGTTGATGCAATTTGTAAGGTGTTGTTCACCCATAAATAAGACATATTACCTATGTTTAATAGATGGCCTAACTCTTTGATGCATCTAAAACGAGCCTGGAGTTGCAAAGTGAGTTACTCACCTCATCTTTCACTTTTCTTTCAGCTTTTGTTAGCATTTTTTTTTAACTTCAGATACAATGATGAGATCTCCGTCCGTGAAACGACAAGGCAATGTTTGTCATTCTTGGTAACGTTGGGCCTGAGATAATTAAAAGGCATGCCTCTGAGCTGATTGACAACTATGTTGAGGTCGCATATTCATATATAATATTTTTAACTGCTAAATTATTTACAATTTCCTGGAGACTTCCACCCTAAAACTTGTGTGTTTATCCTGTCTTATAGTATCCACTGTGTTGTATATGACAAGCTAATAGAGACATGGGTGGCCACCATGAGATGTTAATACCATAATGTATGGTGGATACTATAGGGCAGACAAGTTTTAGGGTGAAAGTCTCCAGGTACAACTTCACAGCCAAAGACATACAATAACTGTGATAAAGTTTGTATGTCTTGCCAGCTCTAACAGCACCTGTAGAAATCCTAGCTGAAAAAGTCGATGAGGTTAGTGAAAATTCAGGAGAAGGTTAAGTATTCGAGACTTCCAAAGCTTCAACATGTATTGCATGAGATTCCAGTGATGCTAGCGCACCAATCCAAGATAATGATGTTCAGAAGAAATTCAAGCAAGCTAGACTTGGCAAAAAAAAAAGCAATGTCAGAGTCCACAAATCCACTACATATCTGCACTATCCAACTCTTTTCAGTTTGTCCTCACTTCTTGCTTATGTTATTGCCCCTGAAAGCTTTGGCTTCTTTCAATACAAACAGCTTGCTTAATTGGTAGTATTTGTTTCACTTCATAGAACCTTATATGGTTGTCTTTATTAGATCCCAAGCCGTTCCACACCAAAATGTTCGTACATTTTTATTTTGGTCAATTACACACATGTTTACGACTAAGTTTGTATAGTCTGCATTTTTGCGATTTGCTTTTTGGTGTAATATACCTTTTCATAATTGTGATGCCGACTTTCTTTTTCTTTTCTAATTGAAAATGAATGAGATGAGATGTGACCAAATGAATTTTGAAACATGATTCAGTCATTTCTATATTTTGATCTACCATATACTACATGCCACGTTGGTTAAGGACTTTAACCGTGAACTCAAAGGAGCTAGAAATTCTCCTGAAATATATAAGCACTTAAACGATGAGAACCAATTTATGATCAGTTTTGTTATCTACTGTCATCGATGTATTGATGCAATTTCTGTAAGCTTTTCTATAGTTTACTACAATGTATCAGTCTGAGTAAATATATGAATATTAACGCAGCTCCTTTTGAAGAGTTCCATTTTGCAGCAACAAGCGTACTCCAATTTGATTGAATAAGAACATACATCGTTAATTATTAGTTATGTAATTAGAAGATAGAAAAATGCAACAATATTTATCATAAATATTAATTTCTCATGATATCAATTGTTAAGGAAAAACAAAATACTTTTAAATCTCTGAATCATCATTAAAATATTTGTTTAATTTTATTTTGAAGGAAAACCATCAGTTAGCTTAAAGATGACACTTTCTGTTTCACTAATTGATGAATTAAGGAATCACATGTATATAAGAAAAAAAAATTGTATGCAACACAATAAGGATCATCAAAGATTTCAAAGGTAGGAAAAAAATAAAGTTTTAACACATAAATTCGAGCAAAAAGGCTTATACGACTCAAAGAATGATCAATAAACCTAGCTAAGAGCATCATATTGATGTGTACCAAATTATCTGTGTATTCTGAACTTAATATTGGTATTTTGGCAAGCTATTGAATAAAACACAATTTATTATATTTTTTTAAAAAGGCTAAACATTTAAACAACCAAATTCAATGTATCTCTTCTCCCTATTATACTATATTTTAGATTCTAAAAAGTTTATACATAATTTATAAATTCAAAATACTTTTACAGTATTTCGTATACATACCAAAATTTATCGTAATTTTAAAAACCAATATCCGCGCGTAGCGCGGAAAACGATCTAGTTAAAATAAAACTGCTAAACATAAAACATATAGTCTATCTGTTTCATTTTTTAGTTGATGGCTAAGGTTTTTCACAAAATTAAGAAAATATATATTTATATACAAATTATTTTTGATTACATAAAAATAACAGTAAATAAAACTAGTTCAGTTAATAAAAATGCAATATTTTGTAATTAATCACAAATTTTAAATAACATTAAATTTTATTCATAGTAGTAGAAGATCATTTATTTTACAATAAAAAAATTCTTTGAACACTAAGTAAATTGAAATTAAAGAAGTCTTTGTTACTAAATACGTAGGAAATATAAAAAATGCTTTAAACTTTTCTTCTGTATTTGTAAGTTGATGTTATAAATTGCAATTAGTAATTTTTGTATTTTCAAATTAAAATATAATATGAATTTATTGAGAAATAAAACATAAAAATAAATAGGATGCAATGTTCATTTTCAAAGATTAAATTCCAACCAAAAATTACAAATTAACAAATAAATAACAATTTTAAGTATTCACAAATAAGATAATCTAATCAATAAAAAGTATTGTCAAATATATTAGTTAATATCTACACAAATATAAATAAAATTCATGTACACCATTTATTAAAAATATAAAGTTATTGTAATTAAGTCTGTTTCCAGTAGATTATATTTATTAACATTAATTTCTTTTAACGTTTGATTAATTATACTATTATAAAGAATGAGTATAAATACTAATTTATTAGAATTTGTACTTTTCTATAGATCACTAACTCACCAAGCATATGCTCAGTATTAAATCATGTGTTAATCATCTATGTAATTATTATAGTATTATACTATAAAGTAGGTTGGAGACTTATTATGTGGTATCTGTATCCAATCTGAGATGCGCTCTGGATCCGTTCCGAGAATATGATATCTGGAGTGCTCGGATTCGAATCTGGATAATAAAATCTCGGATACGTCTAAACCGGAGCTGAGTATCTTAATTTTTAAGTTCGGATATCCAAATCTAGATCCGTGTTTTTAAAATATATTATTTTTAATTTTATTAATAACTATATGTGATATATTAATATTTATACATAAAGTAAGTCTTATAATATCATATTTTAATAATATTATATATCATATATATTCATAAATATGTATAAATATTTAATTTATGTATTATTTTTGAATTTTACAATTTTTAAATATTTTTTATTATTTTTATTATTTTTATTAATTTTACAGATTCAGATTCAAATCCAGATGTCGCAGATATCACAATATTTAGAAAGATATCTGAAGTCCAAATATCCGAAACGTATATATATATACATATATATATTATATATATATAAATCTGTATAAATATTTAATTTATGTATTATTTTTAAAAAATTACATTTTAAAATATATTTATTTTTTATTGTTTTTACAGATTAAGATTCAAATATGGATATCGCGGATATCACAATATCTAGAAAGATATCGAAAGTCCAAATATCCGAAAAGTATAAGTCTGGATCCGAATACTAAAATCAAGGATCTGAAAAATCTAGATTCAAATACTCTAAATTTTTGGGATATCCCAATCCGACCAACTTCACCTCCTGCTATAAAGTTAATCTATATAGGCTGTGTTAGATTGTAGTACTCCAATTTAGTTGTCATCACTGGTCGTAATATTTAAACTATTAAATTAATTAATTCTTTCTGTGTCTCGTGAGTTGTGGTTGGAATAGTTGAAACTTGAAAATGTAAACCAGAAAATAATTGGATATTCCTGTAAAAAAAGTACAAACTTTTCCTTATCTTTATGGTTATCTTCTTCGCTGCAAGAAGCACTTATGACATATATGTCCTTGTTCTTCATTTTGGTTTGTACTGTTATCAACATCACCGTTAATGGTTTCTCAACAACACTCGAAGGTCCGTTTACGCCAGTAACTGCTCCACTCGACCCGAATCTTAACCCGGTGACATTTGACTTGCCTGAATCCGACCCGAGTTTTGTACCACCAAACTCGAAGTTTCTACCTGAACAGATCTCTGTCTCTTTATCGTACAACTCTGACTCTGTCTGGATTTCATGGGTCACAGCAGGTATCTTTGACTCTTCAACTTTCTTTCATTTAATGCTTAAACTGTTGACTTCTTACGTTTATATTCATGTGATTAGTTTTGTCTGAAAACATTTTTTAGTTATACTTTAAACATCCAATAAGCGTTGAGGCTCATTTTACATGAACTTTGATCTTGTTGAGCCAAGATCTGGATCTACTTAGGTAACTTGAACTAGGCATGGACGTTTGGGTTTAAGTTTTCGGGTTCACAGTTCAGCCTTGTAGATCCCATTCGTCTTTTAGAGTATATGTTTGAGCCGTTTATGTTCTACTCGGGTTCATTTAATAAAATTTTAGGTTCACATAACTTAAATTCAGATAATTTTAGTTTGGGATTTTTAGATATTATATTAAAATAAAAATATAACTAAATATGTGTGAAGTATTCATTTAAATTTTAAATATTTACTTCAAATACTATTTATGATTTTCGATTGATTTTTTTCAGAATTGTTAATAATATTTCGAGTTCAAATATATTTTATACCGCTCTAACAAAATATCTGTCTGGATATTTTGTTTGGCTTCTGTTCTGATTTTGGGTTTAGGATTTTTGCCTAGATCTAACTTGAACAGTTAACTTTCCTGGTCACACATTCTCCGGTTAGACTGATAAACCGGGATTAAAAAGCTGTTGATTTTTGGTCCACTGTCAAACATACTTGTGTGGAAGATTCATCCTTTGTAACTTTAACAACCTTTTTTTGTATTTAAATACTTTATCAAGGTTGTTATGAAGAAGATTCTGTGCCTCTGGATCCTAATTCAGTGCAAAGCATAGTCCAGTACCGTGAATTCAATGCCCGTACTAGAAACAAACATGCCACAGGCCATTCTATTGTTTATAACCAGCAGTATCCTCCTGGGAATGAACTTACAAAGAACTATACTTCAGGGATCATCCACCATGTTCAGCTCGCAGGTCTTAAACCAAACACATTGTATCAATACCGATGTGGAGATCCTTCTTTATCAGCAATGAGCAAAGAGTATTACTTCAGGACAATGCCTAAGTCTACATCAGAGAGTTATCCACACAGAATCCTTGTGGCTGGAGATTTGGGTCTTACTTATAATACATCAACAGTTCTGACTCACATTCTCTCTAACCATCCTGATCTTGTGGTTTTAATTGGAGGCTTCAGCTATGCTGATACTTACCTCGCGAATAAGACCAAACTAGATTGCAGTTCTTGTCAGTGTGATCAGAACGGAACCAGTTCTGATTGTGATTCTTGTTATAATAGTGGAGAAACTTATCAGCCTCGCTGGGACTATTGGGGAAGGTAGACCAAGATTCGCTTTTAGTTTTAACCCTTTGGTGATTATGAACACTAATGTCTTGATGTTTTAATGACAGGTTCATGGAGCCACTCACTGCTAATGTCCCAACCATGATGGTAGCAGGAGAGCACGAGATTGAGCCACAGGCTGATGATAATCTGACATTCGTTGCATACACTTCAAGATTCGCATTCCCTTCAAAAGAAAGCGGTTCTTTTTCTCCATTGTACTATTCTTTCAATGCAGGAGGAGCTCATTTCATTGTACTCAATTCATACACACCACATGATTACTCATGTAAAGTTTCTCCAAGTTTTGATATTTCTTTCTTTGGGTATGAATAGCTTTTAAAATGGCTTTTTCTCTTTGGCAGCTGATCAGTATATTTGGCTTGAAAGTGACCTGAGAAACATAAACAGATCAGAAACTCCATGGGTGGTTGCAACTTGGAGTCTTCCTTGGTACAGCACATTCAAAGGGCATTACAGAGAAGCTGAATCCATGAGGATAAACCTTGAAGACTTGCTCTATAGCTACCAAGTTGATATTGTCTTCAATAGTCATGTAAGGTTCTAGAGTTTCTTTGGTTCTAGGGTTTATGTTCTTTTCACTAATTTTCCACTCAAAACATGAAATAGGTTGATGCCTATGAGAGATCAAACAGAGTTTACAACTACACGTTAGACCAATGTGGCCCGGTTTATATAACAACCGGTGCAGGAGGAGCTGGGAAACTGGAGACTGAGCATGTAGATGACCCAGGAAACTGTCCAGATCATTCTCAGAGAAACTCTGTTGGATCCTGCAGCTTTAACTTCACGTTAGGACATGTAAACGACGAGCTTTGCCCACTTGATCAGCCAGAATACAGCGTGTACAGAGAGAGCAGCTTCGGTGTCGGTATGTTGGAAGTAAGTTTTCTCTCTAATCTCTATTGCTTCGTGTTCAAGTAACCGCTGAGATTAGTTCCTTGGTGCACAAGCATGCCTGAATCTAATGACTGCAATTCGTAGATTTTGCTTTTTTTTGTTTTACACAAGCAAACATGAACCAACTCAGAACCGGTTCTAGTGTACCAATATTAACCAGATAATTATTATAGTAAATTTCTTAAACTGATTATTTTCTTTTTTGGCTTTTTAGGTGAAGAATGAAACGCATGCATTGTGGAGCTGGAAACGGGATCAAAACTTGTACTATCTCGCCGGAGACGTCATATATATTGTACGTCAGCCTGACATCTGCTCGGTTTATAAGTAAACCAAATAGTTAAACCGGTGGATTTTGTAACGGTTAACTTAGCTTGGAACTTAGATAATTCGTTTGAACTACAAGGGATCTATCTGTATATTTATAAATTCTTCACTGATACCTTTTATGGAATAAAATTCTTCATCATACTATACTACTGACTATTTCTTATTCTTGATTAGTTGCATAATTAACTTGCATTTATAATTCGAAGCATCCCTTTTATAATAAATGACCAACCACATAAAGCTAATAAAACCAAAATGGGATAAAACATCACTAACAAACAATTATAATATAAATCGGAATAATCTTCTTTTATATAATTTGAGGTTATAAAGTCTCATCATCCTCACTCCATATTTTATTCCAAAATTGAGTGAGAAATAGAGTAATGAAAAAAAAAAGATTACTCCATTTATAGAACCAATGCTTTTATTTTGAGAAATTATCAAAATAACATAAGTTAAGTACAGTTAACAAAATACGCACTATCAAAAATATATTAACATTTGAGTTTATACTTTAATGATTATTGTTTATGGTTTAGTGTTAAAAGGGTGGGGTTGAATTTTTAATTTTTTTATAAATATTTAAAAAATTGACTAAGTCTAGTTTCATCAAAAAGTTAATGTATTTTTGCAAAATAGTTTTCATTAAAGGTAAATTGCAAAGTGGTATCAAACTTAGGGGTATAAATGAAATATCTCCCTTTAGTTTTTGTTCATAATCCCATTTCTCACTCTATTTTTAGAGTTAATATAGCGTAGGGAAAGAGATGTTCTAAGACCTACCTATAGTAAAAACTCTATAAATTAATAATGTCGGGACTATGATTTTTTTTAAAAATTTTAGAGTTATTAATTTACAAAAAAAATCTCTCTTTTTAGATTTTTCTATTTTAAAATATATATGTTTTCTTAAACTCATAAAATATTTGATTTAGTGTATATACATTGATTAATATGTTTAAAATTGTTATTCATATTGTTTTATGATACTACTTGGTGTATATAATATATGTTTTCACATAATTTATATATGGTTTTGATATAATTTATTAAACCTCATAAAAATATAACTAAGTGTTAAGAAAATATAAAGCTAATTTCATTATGAATATAAAACAAACAATATAATGGTTTGTTTGTACTATATAATATGTATATACATATAAATTGTTAATTTATAATTTTAATGGGACCACATATTTACATAGGATTTTAGAAATTGTTATCTTATTATTTTATCATATTTTTAAATTTTAATTTATGGTGTTTATTAATATATAGAGTATTAACTTATAGAGTTTCTACTAAATATTTAATGACAGAAAAGAGAACTCTCTCTCCTCTAGAGAGAGAAAAACTCTCTCAAGCCCATGTTCTCCGATCCATATCTTCACATGGGTTTGAGATCAATTTCTTCAGTTTCGCTATGGCGATTTCCTTTTTTTCGCATAGGATATTTGTAGTTTCAATCTCAATTAGATTTTTGTTTCAGTCTTATTCTCTCTCTGATTCTTGATTGAGTTTGAATAAAGATCTGATATTTATTGATCGGGCCTCAAGATCCCCTCTTTCGCATTTTTCTTTCAATCCTGATCGCTTGAGTTTTGGTCCTATTTCATCCTCAATAATGCCCTATTTCATTTTCCTAAGGAACCAGTCTTTACTCTTCCCTTAGTGAGGAATGACAAATGGTTTTTGAGAAAGCGTTTGATGGGAAAGAAGACGGAGATGATAGAATTATCTTAGTTGCATACGGGAGATGCAGTAGGGTTGGAATCTTTATGATGCTCCAATAAAGTATCTCTCTGATAAGAAATTTGAGTTTTATGTGGATCTAATTCGTAGTGGTGTTGGAGTTCCGATATTGATCAAACGATCCGTATTTGAAAATTTACTAGAATGGGACCTAGGAGGTGTTATAAAATAGAACCAAAATCCAAAAAAACCGACCCAAATGCCAACGGGTACCCGAACGCCCAAGGCTAGGTTTAAGGTTCAAATGACGGTTAGACCTTAAGTTATGCATGTTTTACTGAAAAGTACTTATCGTCTGCCTCGCGAGAGGAAACTGTCGAGATTGAGAAGGAGTGTCAATCGACACAGACCTCTTGGTGTTGATCGACATTGATGCCAGAAGACGGGCCGAGTCTATTTCAGGAGTTACTAAGGCCCAAAAGTCATCACAAGTTACCAGAATTCCCCTGGCCGACTTAAAACTCTATTTATGTGTTTTCTAAGCCATTGTTGACAAGTACATTTTTTATACGTTCTTTTATTCATTGGTTTAGGGTTGGAGAGAAAATCAATTTCCTTTAGAGATTGAGTGGATCTTCTTTAATTTTATCTTTGATTTCTTTATATATTATGCATACTATGCTTTGTGTTATTTCTTTCATGTGTGAGTAATTATCATGTTTAAATTTAGGGATTTCATGATTGATTAGGATTGCTAGGGTTGCTTACTGATTTCTACACTAGTGTAGCTTGTATAATACTAGGATCTAAAGTAGTTCAAAAAGCACGAGAGTGTGACTGATTATTTGAACCGTAGAATCATAGGAAAATTGAGAGTCACGAGAGTGAATCAATTAATGGAACCTGAAATCTGTTGGATTAGATACCTAGGCGCATACGACAGTTGATTCTAGGGTTTAGTTGAACATTATTGATCTGTACGTTAATGCTTGTTTAAAGAAGTGTCGATTGACACTGAACCATGGTATCGATCGACACTCTTCTTGAATTCGCATACGAGAGTTAGAATCACATGATTTAGACATATGACTAGTAATTTCATGCAAGAGCTGAATTACTTGCTTATTGAATTTGAGTTCTAGAACTGAACCTAATTAAACCTTAGCATCCTTGATTTTATGTTTTGAATCTCTTAATTGATAAATCCCTAGAATCTAGCGTGTCTTCCTTATCGTTTACAATTGTTCTATTATTCATTGCTTATTTACTGTTTTATATTGTTTTACCTAACTTGATCTGAAATTCAAGTCTATTGTGTAAAAGATAGAGTCTATGTGGATTCGATCCTCAAGTACTGCATCGAACTTCTTATTTGAGAGAGTAGCTTGAAAGTTAATTTGGAACATATCAATAACTTTGCTTCCGCTAGTCAGCCAATAAAAAGAGATGCCCTATTTTAATGGATCTCATCCTGCAATTGGTTGAGTACACTTTGTCGTGTCAAGAGGCTCTCACTATATTGGTAAATTGAGGTGGTGTTATAGAAGGAGAGCGGCTGGTTCCAACTTCCTTCACTTAAGATCTTGCTGCTCCTCACATTCCCTGCT
Source organism: Moricandia arvensis (assembly GCA_905132765.1). NCBI lineage: Eukaryota > Viridiplantae > Streptophyta > Magnoliopsida > Brassicales > Brassicaceae > Moricandia > Moricandia arvensis. The sequence goes on along the minus strand of CAJHQP010008443.1, from coordinate 3,585 downwards.
TCATCTGCAAGAGTAAGATGAGACTACAAAGATGTTTGAGATAATTTTATCCCTCTTTGAAGGAAGTGTATCTTTCACCAAAGAGGGCATGAGGGAGACATGCTATGAAACATATGTTCACCTTTGCTTTGATGTTAGCTGCACAAGAAGGGAAATCCCGTTTTAGTCAAGGAAGCTACATCAATCGCCATCAGGTCTCTAACCGAAAAACATTGACTGCTTTGAGTAATGTGACAAACTTTATACGAATAATCCCAGAAGCTAGTGTTGCTCTTAAGAAGCTTCTAGATGAATGGAACAATTATTTCCTCAGACTATCAACATCATCATCATCTAACACTTTCACAGTTCAAAATATGGAGAGCTTTAGGCGTAAAAACAAAAGATTCATTGCTGAAGGAGGAGCCTATTGTTCGCTTTACAAAGAAGTTGACAAGTACTGCAGACGGATCTCAGGGAGACTTTCCCTGTAACGTACTGACCACCTACGGCTAATGAATCTCCCATGCCTGCTCTCACAGCCTGTGGACCCCACTCCATGCGATAGGCGGTGCGTTAAATTTTTAGAGGCTCAAATCATTGTTTATTTTCTATGCAATCACCACATGATATTTCCCCGAGTTTTGGCCTCACTCACACGGTATCACGAATCACTTCTCGATAGGTCACCCATCCTTCAACTACTCCATCGCAAGCACGCTTAACTATGGAGTTCTAAATGTATGTGTGACAGAAAATGTAAGCGCACTTTGGTGACATAGGTAGCCAAAATCATTTTTTTAAGTTTTTCCATATATACCAGGAAATCGGATGTTTTACAATTTTTCATGAACAGGAGGCCCCACGGCCGATGATAGACCTTAGGGACCACGCCCTCTGTACACGCCATGCTTGCAGTCTCTCTATCTCCTCCTTTGCACTCCAGAAGAGAGTATATGGAAGCAAAACCACAAGCACATCAACTTTTTCCTCGCCTATTGGTTTTGAACGCACAGCAAAGAACCACAGGAGCTTGTGCTTGTCTATTCGGAAGCTTTGCTGCAGATTATACAAGGACCTGGCTCTCGTGCGCAGGATGCTACATAAAATAACAACGACGAATGATGATGGATAGACTGGATTTAGAAGTGTACAAACAACTTTTTGATACCACTTTGAACGCTCGGTGAGTGATGTAGAGACAGAGTATGGTCGAAACTAAGAGGAAAGTTATAAAGAGAGTAAGTGAGAACATTTGCAAAAGCAGCACTCTGCTGGAGAATAAAAGAGATTAAAGAGTTGTTGCAGAGTATTGCTTGAGAGATGACTCGGATCTAACATAGAGCAGTTTTCAGCAGCGATAGAACATGAGACCATAGAATGGTGAAGAGAAAGGGTAAATCCCACACTTTTCAGCTTGATCTCTCTTCCGTGAGACAAAGGGGTGCTTAATATAGCTCGAAGAAGCGAACAAGACAACCAAAAACAATAAACAATGAATAAACTTGCGATCCGAATAAAACTAACTCTATATTAAGGGAATCAGAAGGGTGGACTGGCTGGAATAGGTTAGGCACATCCAAAATGTGGGGGCAATGAGAGGTCCGAATAGCTCTTAAGCTCAGCATGTGACTTCCTCATCTTGGCTCCATTTAAATTCAAACATTCCTTGGCGCCAATTGTGACTCTCTGGTTTCCTGTGGTCGATAGTTAGATGAAACCAGCATTTGCACATGGCTCTTGATTCCTTTGCCACCAAACATTCTGCCACCAAAAGATTATCTTCAACCTTGTTTTGCCACATTGATCTTTGGGTGGGTTTTTTGAGGCTGACTCTGAACTTTGTGCTGACATTCTCATATTTCTTGTGCAAAATATTGTGCAAAAATCTTTTTGCTACCAAACTTTGCAAAATCATCTCTCCTTTGCACTCATTATCTTTGCCCACAATCTTGCACATACGACTTGATCACACTCACTTATGCTTCTTCCTTCTTCATTCCAACACAGAATATTTATATTTGAGTTCTAGTATATATACATATATGTGGTTCCTATCCATTGTTAATTCAGTTCTTGTTTAGGACCTTCAATCCTCGATCTAGCATATATATTTGCATCAAGTTAGTTTATTGAGAATATTTTCATATTCTACATCTATTTAGCCTAATTTTCATATTTCATTCTCTACTCTTGATAAGCGAATATTTTCTTAAAATAATTGTTTGCCACCCAAAATATGATATTCACCTAGCCTTAATCTTTAGGAAATAAGAAATCTATTGTGTATCATGCTCTCTGTGGATTTGATCCCTAAATACTACACATGATCTCTTTTGGAAAGGGAGCTATTTTTGTGTGTTAAGACTAGGGTTAATTTGATAGTTATTTGTTTACGATATTTATACCCTACTAGACATTAAAAACACGTATGTCAAATATGCATGAGCAATGGATGGAAGAATTCAAAATGTGTCCAAGGACGATATCAGCAGAACATATGGCTAGGCCAACAGATCCAAGGGAATCTCTCAGAAAACAAAACACGATTGGGCCAGGTCAGTCAGCTGTCGACCAACGGTAACACCAACTTGGCCAGTTGATCGACAGTCACCACACAGCATCTGGGCAGAGGCTGGTATTGAGGAGTATTACAATAGACAAGCTTGATGGAGTTCGCTTTTCTCAGAACATGATGAGGGATAGTATCTACTAGAGTTTGGAAGACATTTCAGAGCCCACAAATGCAAGACTTAAAATGTTGATGGGATGCATTCTAGCACTTTACGAAAGGATAAGCAGATTGGCGTTTGCTCAAAGGAAGATCGAAACTCATAAAACCAGAGCATATGACGTTGTGAGAGGTGGCTTCATTAATGCAATGGTTTGATGACGACCAGAGAGTATGTGGATACTGCTTTCCATATGGAGTCTTGATGAACCACCTTCCTGTCTAGAAGCAAAATTTCGAGCTTAAGACTATAACCAAGCGCTGAGTGGGAGGCAACTCACTGTGTAGTAAGTTTTATTTTGATTTTTCATTGTATAGTTATAATTACGATTTTTATTTAATAAACTTTAGTCGTTGAGACACGGGCGCGTGCGCGTTAGGTTTTTTCCAAGGCTCGAAATTTAATGTTTATGACCCCTCCGCTTCAATCAACACATGACCTTTACCACCTCCTCCATTTGGACCTAACTCACACAATATCAGCGGAATCACTATCCTGAAGGGTCAATCATTTTTATTACTACTCAAGCCCATTAAGCATGCCTTAACCTTGAGTGTCTTACACGAAAATGTGTGAAGGAAAAGGGTTAAGTGCTCCTTTGGTGACATAGGTAACCAAAGCAATTCTCTTAAAACCTTTCTTATATATATACAAGAACCAGGATGTTAATTAATATCATCCACTCTTAAAAGAGCGCCAACCATCTCTTCGCTTGCGCCCTTGGAAACGTTTTCCATGTAATGTGAGCCCTCACTAACTCCACAATCATCCTAGTGTATTCGGCTCTTTATACCACTTGTAAACTGCCCCAGACCCACCCGATGGCTAATGGGCCTCCCACACGCCGCTCACTCAGCCCGAATAAAAATAAAAA